>CAIGRP010002660.1:0-38322 GCA_903798385.1 Fraxinus cuspidata
GATTGTGTAAGGAGCAACAACCTCTCGAGATAAAGTCCCAACGATGGGTGCTTTATTTATGAATATTACAATTTACAAGAAGCAAAATGCCTCCAATGGGCACAAGCACATTGAATTCGCAAAGTAATTGGTAATTAAAAAAGAAAGAAACGAAATTACATAATTTTTGAATGAATATGGTGAGGGTTGAAATTGAGGGTTTTCATTTGTGGGACGGGACATTGGTGATATTGAGCCTTAATTGTGTTAATTTGATTGGGCTTGTTTGGTGGAGAGATATAAACTTCCAAAATAATTAATTCGTGAATTAAGCAGTTTTTTATGTTTCATTATTGTACTAAAAGTAGCATTAATAGGATTAAAAAAAAAATTGGGATTGTATACTACGAATTAACATTTAAAAATGAGTAATAGGTGTAATTCCCTCAAAAAGAAGAAAAACCCAACATTTGTTTATGGCAATTTCAGGTCTAATGGATCGGATTCATTCGGCAGAATGTTTAGTATGTAATATCGCCCATATTTTTTGGGCTGCGATAATGGTTTTTAAGGTATTTTTGGCTCCTTTCTGCAGCGAATTGGATTGTGTATACGGATAATGATGTTGGGTTGTCCATGATAGCCAGAATGCTCTTCGTATTTCGGTTTTTTATTTTTAATTTTAAATTCATTTTGGATTTTGTGTTTTGAGTGTCCATTTTGAGATTGTTGAAAACGTGTTCTTTTTGCCATTTAAAAAAAAAATCTCAAAATCCAAATTATAACTGAAAACGCCCAATTTGTCGTTATGGGTTTTCTTCGTAAATTTTAAACTTGTTTTGAAAAATGTGTTTTCGAAAATAGGAAAGAGAATGCGTTTTTACTGTTTTGAAAAATCGAAAACAAAAAACGACTCGAAAACTGAAAAGAGAACGTGTCCTAAATTTTTTTGTTTAAAATAATCAAAATGTGACCTTTTCTTGTAACGGCTGAGTTAAATGGTTGGGTGTAAAAGAAGTGTAACAAGAATTTTTAACTCTTTCGTTGAAATGTAACAAGACTACAACCTTCTTGGACATATACAATGTTTTTCCAATATATTTTAATTTAATTTTCTTTTGGGCGCAAAACCTAAATTCCCCTTCCAGGAACTGCTACAATTGAATTATCAAGGTAGACCAGCAAACTCATAAGTTGGGGATCGAATTGTCTAAAAAGTAGACAGGTGGGGGACATATTTGTGCCATTTCCTCCATCTGCAAATCTTCGGAATCTCCATTAGCCTCAGATATTACTCCTTGGTTACAAATTCTGCAAAAAATTAAAACGCAACACAAGAAATATTTGCAACATGACGAATCAAAATTAATATTTTTTTTCAAGAAACAAATTTTACTTCTTGGGATCAGTATTCAAACCCCCTGTACGAATAATATTGATGTGTGTCTCTTTGTCAAAGGAAGGGAGCCTATGCAAACAGTTCACATGATTGGTAGGTATGTTGTTAATTCTTGCATTTAAACCTGTTTTTCTCCCGGCTAATACTAGCTGGCAATCTGTACCCTCCAGTCTTCAAAGAAAACAAAGAGTATTAGATTAAAGAAACAGAGGGGAAAAATAAAAAATTCTCGCCGAAAACATGTTTGCTCGTCAAATGACAGATTTGAGTTTCATACTTTTGAACTATGCATACGTTTTACTCGTGTTTATAAACTGTTTATAAATACCAAGTCATTTTTATCCATATGGGGACATACAAATAATACTCAGTAATCTACAACTCATTTCTACATATTTATATTCTGGAGAACTCAACGTAATAAATATGTAAAAAACTCACTAGACTACGATAAAAAGTGTAAGGAATCTAAGGGCTAGCATGATAAATTCGAGTGCACTTGGTACTTTTCCACTCATTGGAGAAATTATTATGAATAATCAAAAAAATCATATTAGTGGCTTGCTCATTTATCTTGATAATCTTGATGTAGCGCATGTTAGTCTGTCAAAGAACTAAACCCCAATTAACGGCCAGAGTCAAAATATTTTAGTATGAAAATTCAAACTTTAGGAGAGGGAAAAACAAAAATTATTTGCTGGAATTTTTAGTGGTTTGTCGGGTGGTGAGAAGACCAACAGTCAGAACAGTATGTACTGATATATGTTGCCGTATGGGTAACAATGAAATACCATGTGCAGAAGTAAATGGGATGGGACTTAGCTTCAGGAGAGTTGAAGTCCTTTGATTTAGACGTCCCATTTTAGGTGATATTTTATAGGGGAATTTACAAAAATGGCCTCACCTGAAAAATATCTAATTTTGATAACTTTTACAAATGTCCAAATTTTGTACCAAATTATTTATTATACCCTTGATGAAAAATAAAGTTTTTTTTTTCAATTTATCACGAATTTCGAAAAGAACAAATAATTTCTATGAGAAGTTAGATTAATGCTAGTTAATACCTAATTGATTCATTTGTTTTTATTATCTATTAGGTATTGACTAAGAATTTTGCAAAAAAAATGAAGAAGATGAAGTAGAAAAGTTATTAACACTAAAAATAATTATATGCTTTCAATTCATAAGAAAATCATATAAGTTCATTTCGAAAAATTTAATCTTATGATTTACAGTTGATTAGGATTTCCACAATTCTGGTAGAAGGTAATTTTTCTTTGGAATCTTATTTTTGTTGATAAGTTGTGTTTAATAGTTATTATTCTTGATTCTTGACATTTCATCTCGACATTTTAAAAGCTGTTATCGACACTGGACCATATTTATCTTGACACTTAATGCTTCATTTGTTCGAAACGAAATCTCGTTATGTACATGAAAGTTCTCTACATTTCAAAATATTCTCGACATTTTAAGTGTACTTATCGACATTTCATAAATGTTTTATTTACCCACTTATAGGGAGAAGTGAGTATTTAATGCATGATTGAATGATACTTTTTAAAAGAGTAATGTTATATAGTTTCACTGGGGTTACAACTCCAGTTTAAGTGGCATTAATGTGTCATTAAATGATATGTGGAATTAAATAAGTCATTTAATTTCACATTTCATTTAACCTATCATTTAAAGTCACCTAAATTGAGATTATAACCCTAGTGGAGCTAAATATCATTGCTCTTTTTAAAATGAGTAGTATATGTTATATGTCAAATTATTATTGGTCAATACAATTTTTATTTATAAATTTACAGTTGATTAGGATTTCCACGATCTGGTAGAAGGTAATTTTTCTTTGAAATCTTATTTTTGTTGATAAGTTGTGTTTAATAGTTATTATTCTTGATTCTTGACATTTCATCTCGACATTTTAAAAGCTGTTATCGACACTTGGACCATATTTATCTTGACACTTAATGCTTCATTTGTTCGAAACAAAATCTCGTTATGCACATGAAAGTTCTCTACATTTCAAAATATTCTCGACATTTTAAGTGTGCTTATCGACATTTCATAAATGTTTTATTTACCCACTTATAGGGAGAAGTGAGTATTTAATACATGATTGAATGATACTTTTTAAAAGAGTAATGTTATATAGTTTCACTAGGGTTACAACCCCAGTTTAGGTGGCATTAATATGTCATTAAATGATAGGTGGAATTAAATAAGTCATTTAATTTCACATTTCATTTAACCTATCATTTAAAGTCACCTAAATTGAGATTATAATCATAGTGGAGCTAAATATCATTGCTCTTTTTAAAATGAGTAGTATATGTTATATGTCAAATTATTATTGGTCAATACAATTTTTATTTATATAAATAATTTCGTCTTCATTGTGGAATTTAAAGTTGTTAATAAGGGAATTTTGGTCTATATTATAATAAAATGGACATTGAAGAAATTTTGGACATTTTTACAAATGACAATGTAAAAGCTGACATTTTTTTTTTTTTTTGCAATTTCCTCTATTTATTTAGTAAAATTGAACTAAGAAAAATAATTCATATAGTTTATTTTTAGTTTATTGAGTAACCAATTGAACTCCCTATTTATGGAAGATATGGAACCTTATCCTCTAAATCAACTTTCAAAGAGCAAAATAAGTGCAGATACCTGTGAATCCGTGCAATACCCATAATTTTTCAAAAAGTATAGCATAAATAGTTAAAATTTTAATTTTTAATTTTATATACATATAGTACTCTTTTTCTATTGTAGCAATAAAAAATGACAAGTCAAGGCAGAATGAGGTAGGTTGAAATTCAATGAGAGTATTTATGTCGTGTTATTACTACATATGATATGTCCGGCCCCATTAACTATCTTCCAGAGGAGTTGTTGTGGCAGTTTAATTTATTTGATAAATAATAATTGAGAAATAAAATAATTAATTTGTAATTAGAAAAAAAAATAATTTGTTCAAAACGTTGACAACTTAACTCCAAATATTTCGGAATAGAATATAATTAAGTCGATAAAACCAAACTATTCTCTAACATAGAGTTAATATTTTTTTCTCAAGGGTTTCCAACTGGAAAGAAATTAATGATTTTAGTTCATGTAAATCTCCGTCCCGGGAGAAACTCTGACAAAGCTAGTGCACAAATAGCTGTAAACGAGTTAGCAACTTGGCTAGTTGATTGAACAAGCTGAAAGGTAAAAGTCATATTGAAAAATACGTATACTTTTATTTTAGTATTGTTGAATATGTGATCCAAATTTCGACGTTGGTTCGTATTTTTGAATGAAAGATTAGTTAAAGCGGTGAAAAGCGACTAAGATGTTGTGGGCGCCAATTGATGTGCCTAATTAAAGTTATTTATTGAAACTCAGCGCTTGGGCACTCTTGGCACAAGGACCGTCGCTAGATTTTCGCCCGCTACTCGCTTGAGCGACAACTTTATTCGGGAAAAAATATTCCTTATTTTTGACTCCTTTTGTATCCTATTTCCAACTACAATATATTCTTTTTGGTCATATATATTTCACGAAATTCTTGGCTTTCATATGATTTCGTATGAGTTAGAATTAAATTAGAAACGCATTATTCATTTTATTCTTTTTCCATTATTAATAAATTCTCCATTCTTCTACCAATTTTCTTTGTGTTTTTCGTGTGTTGTGATTGCTACTTCATATTGTGCTATATAATCTTATCTTCAATTCCTAATAAGTGGTATCAGAGCTTAATGTATGATTTGTTCAAGATTTTTTGTTCTTGTGATGGCAACCACGAAGTATGATATTTCTCTCTTGGATCGCAGCACTAGATTCTTGTTGAGGTGGGTGAAGATGCAAGTAGTGCTCCCTCAGTAGAATTTGGATAGAGCTTTGCTGAGATTTGACAAGATGTCCTCAAATTGGTCGATGGAGGAGAAACAACGTAAAGATCGAAATGCTCGATCAAAGATTCATTTTCATCATTTGAATCATATTTTTCAAGACGTTTTGACGGAGAAAACCAAGCTGCCTTATGGTTGAAGTTAAAGTAATTGTACAAGACTAAGAGTCTAACTAGGAAATTGTATCTAAAGCAGCGTTTGTATTATCACCGTATGACAATAGGTGCATCTCTAAAAAATTGCTATAGTAATAGAGAACTTTTGGTTATTTTCGACGGCAACTCCAAACCTGATGGGGATTAAATTCTTGATACAACTTTTACTTTCATATGTATTCCAATTGGGATTCGTTTTAAACATATAAAGAACTTTAGAAAGGTGGCGTGGTTATGGAGAATAACGCACCATGTAAGGTAGTTGGTACTTGAAGGGTCTGACTTAAGATGCTGGATAGGGTGGTTAGAACACTTGATGAGGTGAGACATTGAAGAGAAATCTTATCACATTGAGTACTCTTGATACAAAAGGATACAAGTTCACTAGTGAAGGTGGCGCTCAAAAGTTTTGTAAAGGTGCCCGTGTTGTATTGGAAGGGCGACGAAGGTCCCAATTATATGTCTTGCAAGATTGTACAAAATCTTTAAAGATCAATTAGTAGAGGTTTAGTACTTTGGTGTATATTCATATTGGTACACTATCATTGGAGTTTGATTCAGGATCCATGATAAGAATACATCTCAGTCAAATTCAAAAGTTATGGATAATGCCGCTTTTCCCCCACTCCCTAATGACGATCTAGAAGAGATATTAAGCCTCCCAGAGGTATGGAGAAGTTGATTTAGTGGCGTATGTTTTTAGTGTAGTTGAAGATATGGAGTTTAGCAGAGAACCTTCTACAGAAGCATTTTGTGATGTTGATTCCGTTTCAATGCGTATTTCGGTCCTATTTGGTAATTATTGTTGAATTATTTGTAATTGTGTTATTCATGGTAATAATTCGAGCAATTGTAGTGCCCAAGGTAATTATGTTGAGTATTGTTTGAATTCAATTGATTGTGTTTGTCTTCCATGGACTTTGTGGAAAAGAAGGTAGAAAAATTTTAAACTTTGTTCGTTGTAGTGGAATTTGTGTCAATAGAGAGATCTGTTGAATATGTGACCTAAATTCGACGTTGGTTCGTGTTTTCGGATAAAAAATGAGTTAACGCGAAAAAGTAGTTAAAGGATGTTTTGGGTAGTAACACGGCGCTTGGGCACCTAGGCACCAATCGGGGTGCCAAGTTGAAGTTATTTGCCGAAACTTAGCAATTCGACGCTCTTGGAGGTTCTGGGACTGCTGCTTGCTTGGCACAAGACTGTCCGCTCGAGCAGTAGCTTTATCTATTGAAAAATTATTTCCTTATTTTTTGGCTCATTTTTTATCCTCTTTCGGACTACAATATATTCTCTTGGGTCCTATATATATTTCACGAAATTCATGGTTTTTATGTGACTTTGTATAAGTTAGAATTAAGTTAAAAATACAGTATTCATCGTATTCCTTCTTTGTGTTTTTTTGCGCTGTGATCATTATTTCATATTGTGCCATATAATCTTGCCTTCAATTCCTAATAAGTGGTATCTAAGCTTAGTTTTTTATTTGTTCGAGGTCTTTTTTTCTTGTGATGACTAACATGAAGTATGAAATTTCACTCTGGATCGTAGCACTCGATTTTCGTTGTGGCGGGTGAAGATGAGAGCAGTGCTCGCTCAGATGAATTTAGACGATACTTTGTAGGGATTCAAGATGCCCTCAAATTGATCGATGGGAGAGAAACATCATGATAAAAAGATTAAGGTTTGATTTTATTGTATTCATTGCCCGTTTCATATATGTCGTTTAGAGATACAATATTATATAGCCGTGATACTCTCACCAATAAAAAAGTATATGATGCTTTGTTTTCAAAGGAGAAGATGAAGCGTCTTGTTTTATCTGAGACTCAAAGATAAGTTCTTGTTGTTCATGGTGGTTATGAGAGGGGCAGTTCGTAGTCAAACTTAAGTAATAAAATTTGTAACTATTGCAAGAAGGAGCACATAAATAATGATTGCTATAAGTTGCTGAATAGAGAAAACTTGGATGCAAATCAAAAAAGAAAGCAACCAAGATATTGTAGAAAATAGCTGAAGTAACGGAGTTCTTTTGGTTATTTTCGATGGCGACTCCAATCCTAATGATTGGATTCTTTATATAGCTTGCACTTTTCATGTGTCTTGATCTGGATTCGTTTTCAACATATGAAGAAGTTTCAAAAGGTGTCGTGGTTATAGGAAACAACGTACCCTATGAGGCAGCTGATATTGGAAGGGTCAGACTTAAGACGTTGGATAAGACGATTAGAACACTTGATGAGGTGAGACACGTTCCAAATTTGAGGAGAAATCTTATCTCATCGAGTACTCTTGATTCAGAAGTGTACAAATTCACTAGTAAAGATGGAGCTCTGAATGTTTGTAAAGATGCCCATATTGTGTTCGATGGACAACAAAGGTCTCACTTGTATATCTTGCAAGGTTGTGCAATTTTTTTTAAGATCAATTGGCAGAGTTTTAGTACTTTCGTGGATATTCAGCTTGATACACCATCGTCAGAGTTCGGTTTGGAATTCGCGTTGAAGAATACATCTTAGACAAGTTCAAAAGTTATGGACAAAGCTGCTTTGCCATCACTACCTACAGTGCCATCATATTCAATTACCAGTGACAAACCTAGAAAAGATATTAAGCTTTCACAATGGTACGGGGAAGCTAATTTAGTGGCTTATGCTTTAAGTGTAGTTGAAGTTATGTAGTTTAGCGAAGAACCTTCTACTAAAGCATTGTGTCTTTCATTTTATTTCAGGGCGTATTTTTGCCCTGTTTGGTAATTATTGTTGAATTATTTGTTGAATATGTTATCCAAATGTTGACATTGGTTAATATTATCGGATGAAAAATGAGTTAAAGAGGTGAAAAAGTGGTTAAGGTATGTTTTGGGTAGCATCATGGCACTTGGATGCCCAAACTGGGAGCCCTGTATATACTCTATGAAATTTTTGGCTTTCATATGATTTTGTACAAGTTAGAATTAAGTTAGAAACATAACATTCAATGTATTCTTTCTCCATTATTAATAATTTCTCACTTCCTCTGCCAATTTTATCTGAGTGTTCTTGTATTGTATGATTGCTACTTCATAATATGCCATATAATCTCTTCTTCCATTCCTAAGGTATTAACTTAGTTATTGTATATTAACTTTTTTCAATTGAATGATCATATTTTTATTAGATTTTGATTAAGGAAATTGATGACATGACGTGATGATCGTCACACGTGGTTGTTAGCATGATGTGGAACAAGTGCAATTTCAATTAAATAAATGAATATCACGTCATTGATGAATTCAAGTGATGGTATTGAAAATAGTTACACAGTTGAAATCAAATTAAAATGGAGATACAAAATTAAAGTACAAATAGATAGATACTCTACGCATCCTTTATTACTTGTTAATGATATACTGAGTCTCGGACTTCATATGAGGCTCAAGAGGTTGCTGCCCATGCTTATAATTTTTAGGGTCCAAGAGTCTTATCAATTTTTTTTAATTTTTTCCCATTTTGGAGCGACCAAGCAAGATCCACCCAACTTTGGGTATTGTCATGGATTACTCACCAACCTTTGGAATGCTTTCTATTGCCCATTTAACTTTAGGCCGTTACACTCCATCACTCACGGACAGACTCCATTTCACTTTAAGCCTATGTGGATGGCGAAATTTCTACATAATATTTAACTACATCAAAAAATTAAATTAGACGCTAACTCATGAAATCAAAACACGCCTCTCCTAGTTTTTTAAAACCAAAACTCGTTGTCATCTAACAAAACAAAAACCACAAATTAGCCAAAATCTAGGAATTGAATCGAACGCCCCAAATCACGTCCCAAACCCTAACCTAAATGAAATCTGCACCAAAATCAAAGGCTACAGCTCAACGATCGACCGAGGACCACAAAGATTGGATTATTGAAGTCGTGCACATAGAGGGCCAACAAAGCGGTAATTCCAAAACAAATTTTTATTCATTTTTTTAGTGTTTCTGATTTCCTGTCCCTGGAAAACGCGCTAGTTTAGTGAAAACACAAAATATGTGTATGGACAGGTAAGACCCAAGTGGGTTAGCTTCTATTTTACTTTCCATTGATTTCTCCATCTGCATAAAGTGGAACATTTTTATTACAATGAAATGGCTTAATTACATATGAACTGAAATAAGGAGTTGCAGGATTGAAATGAAGTTGTCTACATCACTGTTCCTTTTACAATTTCATATAAACTTCTATATTGGGCACCTAATGAATGAATCTTACAATGACTTGGCATCAAGGGAAGAAGACATCTAGTATGATCAAAATGTGATCGATGGGATTAGATGGTCATAGAAGTGAAGTGAGGATGAACGGGAAGAGGACAAGGATATCGAAGTAGGTGAATTGGAATATCCATCGTCAAAGGAGTTATTGTTGTAGTTTTCATCCGATGAGGAGGGTGAGTATCAATTTCAAGAATTTTCTCTCGAGATAGACATGAAGAACTCGTAGTTTGAGACAGAGCAGATTTTTAGTTCCACGATAATGTTTTGAGAACCGGTAAGAACATACGATGTGTTGCACGGATATAATGTAAAGTTTAAAGTGAATGAGGAGAGAAGAAGACTACAAGGAGTTTGCAAACTAAGATGTAAATGGAGGATCTGGGCTTCCAAAGTGGATAGCACGGAAACAATGCATACATGCAGCTGAGACCATATAACAGACACTGCTAGGAAAAAAAAAATTCTACTTCAATTTGGGTTACAATTATCGTAGCTTTTTGACCTCATATTGCTGGAAAAATTTGGGTTACAATTATCGTACCTTTTTGTCTGCTTCAATTTGTATAAATGCCTAGGAAAAAAAATCTATTTTGCTTATATGGCAATGAACAACTACAATTACATATTAGGATGATTTTGGTTTTATGATCTCCATTTCAGTTTCTGCCCTCTTTTCATTTGTGGAGAATTATGAATGTTTTGTGGATTAATTTCTGATGAATTTTCTACTAACTTTTTATTAGTTTTGTAGAAACTTTCATCATAGTTTTATAGAAATTTTCAGCAAGGTTGTAACACTTTATAATGACTTGCTAGTAGCTAATTAATTCGAACATTGTTGTAACACTATAATGTCTTCATGCTCCAACGTTAACGCCATATCCATCATTATTCACTGCACCAGCTTTTATTTTATATTCCATCATTTTCATAGTCACGCAAAATAAAGTGTGTGAACATTGATAATTAGTAACAACTGTTAAAATTGGAATAATACAATAGTGAGAGAAAGAAGTAAATATTTAGGTAATCACACATAAATATATTCACAAAATCGTACTTAACAATAGCAGTGCGTCCAACTTAACCCTAAACAACAGACAAACAAAACTAACAAATAGAAACATGAACACTTCAACTTAAAATCTAGTGTAGATTACATAAACGATCAAATTACATAGACGAAACAGATTCACGGACCTCTTCATTTCGGTTTCCCATGCCCTTCCGTATTTCCTTCTTCCCTTGCAGTTCGGTACGTAATTCTTAACAAGTAGTATCAAAGCGAGTCTTGATCAACGCAATTTGAGGTTTATTTTTTGTGATAGAAACTATGAAGTATGATACTCCACCACTGGATCGCAATACCAAATTTTTGCTTCGGTTGGTAAAGATGAAAGCATTGTTCACTCAGATAAATTTGGATAATGCATTGTCAGGATTTGAAAAGATGCCCTGAACTTAGAGATAAAGGAGAGGTAACGTAAAGATCAAAAGGTCATATCACACATACATCTTCATATTTTAAATAATATTTTTCGGGAGGTTTTGAAAGAGAAAATCGCCACTGTACTATAGTTGAAATTGAAGCAATCATGAATGACGAAAAGTCTAATTAACAAATTGGGTCTGAAGCATCGATTGTATTCTCATTATATGGTAGAAGATACATCACTGGAAGATTACCTATCTAATTTTAAGGAAATCATCTTTGACTTGGACACCTTAAAGGTCAAGTATGATGAATAAGATTTAAATTTGATATTATTGTGTTCGTTGCCCACTTCGTACATTTCTTTTAGATATATTATCTTATATAATCGTGAAGTTCTCACCATTAAAGAAGTTTATGATGCTCTAGTTTTCAAAGAAGAAGATGAAGCATTTTGTTTGATCCGAGGCTCGTAGAGATAGCCGTGTTGATGGTGGTTATGTGAGGGGCAAATTAAGGTCAAATTACAGTAATAAAGTACGTATTTATAACAAGAGATGGGGGCACGTTAAGGAGGATTGTTATAAATTGTAGAAGAATGAAAAATTAGCTGCTGTAAATAAGAAGGAAAAACAATCAAAAACTTCAGTTAAAGCGAGAATTGTAAAAGATTAC
The DNA here is from genome assembly GCA_903798385.1 of Fraxinus cuspidata. Taxonomy (NCBI): domain Eukaryota; kingdom Viridiplantae; phylum Streptophyta; class Magnoliopsida; order Lamiales; family Oleaceae; genus Fraxinus; species Fraxinus cuspidata. The sequence goes on from CAIGRP010002660.1 coordinate 11,803, forward strand.
TACAAAGATGGAGAACTTTTGGTTATTTCTAGTCTCGACTCCAAAACCGACGATGATTCAATTCTTGATGCAATTTATACCTTTCATATGTGACCTAATTGGGATTTGTTTTCAATTTATGAAATAGTTTTCAAAGGAGTAGTGGTAATGAGTAATAAGACACCTTGTAGCATAGCTGGTATTGAAAGTGTCAGAATTAAGATATTTGATAGGATTGTCAGGACACGTGATGGTATGAGACACATTCCAGATCTGAAAAGAAATCTTATCTCTTTGAGTACTCTTGATTCAAAAGAGTACAAGTACACTTGTGCAAGTGGAGTCCTGAAGGTTAGTAAATGTGCTCGTTGAAAGGACAAAGAAGATCCCAGTTATATATCTTGCTAGTAATGCTACTTTCCACCACCACCACCAGTGGTAATATCGTATTCAATTGTTAGAGACAGACCAATGAGAGATATAATGCCTTCACAATGGTACATCAAAACTGCTTTAGTTGCTTATGTTTTAAGTGCGTTTAAAGGTATTAAATATTCGAGCAACTTTAGTGCCCAAGGTAATCCTGCTGAGCTATACTTGGATTCAGATGATTTCTCAGTTATTGAATTTGCCCTAGTTGGATTTTCTGGAAAAGGTGGAGAATTTTTCGGTGAAGGAATTTTCGGTGAAGAGATAAGTTTTATTTCTTGTCCTGGAATTTATCTTCGGTGGAGAATTTTTGAAATTCTGTTCAATGAAGTGGAATTCTTGTCAATTTGGAGTTTGTTAGATTTAAGATGTGACCCAAATTCTATTTTAAAACTAGAGAATTCTATTTGAACTCTAGTTGGGAATTTTAGTTGAAGTTTATTTGGGAATTTAAGTTGGAATTCAATTTGGAAATTTGTAGTAGACTTAAAAAGGTCTTGAAAGAGTACAAGATGAATTAGAAAAGGCTTACGCGAGACAATCGCTTTTTGCACCCCAAGGAGGCGCTCGAGCGCTCAGAACAGGACCCTGGTGCTCACTAGGCGCCAATCTACTAATTTTAATTCCATTTTGGCTGTTTTTGACTAATATCTCATCTCAAATATTTCATTATTAATTTTACTCATTGTATTGGGACTTCACCTAATATTAAACTCTTTATTATATTATATTCTCCTAGCATGTTATGGATTTTAACATTATATATATGCAATGTAAAACACATTTTGAATTAATCCTTACATTCTAAGCATCGACTCTCTAAAATATAAAGTATCTTGTGTTTAAAGAGTTTCTTGAAAATGTTCTTAGATGTTAAAATTATATTTCACTACAACGCTCTAACAATCTAATCTTTTGATACCACTATTGAGAATTGAGACTAAGTCCTTGATTTACATCAAAGATTTTTGTGCCGGAAAAATAAAATATATGGAAGAAAAGATTGCAAATTTTATGGAGTATCAAAGATGGAAATTGTCATCATATGATAAATTATTAGAATCATATAACATTTTTCACTTACTGAAACCTTCAAGTATCATAGTAAAAATAATCACCTAGATTTTACGACAGTCACAATTTTCTTTTCTTTGTATATACCACAAGGAGAACCAAACCAAAAAGAGAACAATGAAATACCAAAATGCTAAATCAATTAGGGTGAGTTGGTTTGTTGTTTTCACACTATTTTTCACAAAACACTCAAAACTTATTTGGTCTACCATTTTCAAAAATAAGTTTAAACTTATAATAACATAAAACTCAAAACATAATTTTAACGTTTTGAGTATTTTCAGTTAAAACTCTAAAATCCTAAAAAAAATGATAAAATAAACTTCTGAAAAAAAAATTATAAAATATAAAATCCTTGAAAGATAAAAATTATAAAAAACGAAAAATAAAAATAAAAATTGTTCAAGGTGTGAATGATTATTTACATAAAAATTCTAAAATATATATATTTAAATAAACACACATAAGTACAGTCATTAATTTTTTTTTATTTCACATATTTTGCCACCTCAAATTATTATTATTACTATTATTGTTCAGCTCCATTTCAAAGGCTGGTCAACCCCATTTCACAGGCTGATCAGTCCATTTCGAAGGCATATCAGCCCTATTTTCAAGAATCCTCTTTCTTTTTTCCTAGGACCGCGCTCACAAAAGGGTGGTCGTTCCTACTAAGTTACAATGTGCATCACATCCTAGAATCTCGAGCATGAGGCTCTGGCATGAATGCACAGGAGCCAATGATGATACCAATATTGGGAACTAGCCAAAGCACTCATCCCGAGGAGTTTAGGGCTCATTTGAGTAGGACCCTCATGATCTCTTTGGGGTCATATCTCCTCGAGCTCGGGCACCCTCGGTCCAACAGCTCTTCCTCGAGTTTACAACCAGAGCCTCGTATCGTGCAAACCCTAATTTATTAGGACTCTACTTCATGACAAGATTTATCCGACCCTAGGAAGCAAAGTCCTTCTGATAATCCGTTACCACATTCTGAAAGGATTCTAACTCCAGAATCCCATCCCTATCCAAACAAGTGGGCAATGCAAAACCAATTGAGTTACAACTTCCAATTATGTTAAAAATCTTAGGGATTTCAACTTTGTAATTCTACTAGGAATGTACTATCTACCTTTATAAACACGTCATTCCAATTCATTATCGATGTTCGTTTTACATGATTTTCAGTACATATCTTTTCTCAAATTCTCTCTCTGACTTAAGTATCAGAGGAGTGACGAGGACACAACTCGACTCCTTTGTTTCAGGTACCGAAAGATCTTGTTCGTGCTTATTCTCAATCGTCAAACTCGAAAATCAACATGTACGATTTTTGGTAGCATCAATTTTCCAAAGATGTCTGGTGGTAGTAGTTCCTTAGCCTCGGGCTCAACACCTAAGGAAGGTCATTCCCTTATTCCCTTTGCCATCCCTATTGATAGCCACCATTCACTTTCCTTTCCCGAACTTAGTAGTAGGTATAAGAAGCACAAGGTGATAGGAATAGCTCGTGAATTTGGGTTAACTCGGAAGGGTGAGATAAGGTTAACTTGGGAGGGTAAGATAGCAGTTTATAGGGAGTCACTCAAGGGTGATTTAGGTGGCCCCTCTACCCCTTATTCCTCGAGTTTTTAGCCGAGTACGATATGTCCTCGAGGCAACTAGTTCCTTATGGATAGAGGTTGCTCATTTACTTTTTCATAGCCTGTAGGTTTTTATAAATTTTCCCGAGGTTAGACTTGCTCAGGATGGTCTTCGAGTTGAAGACACTCCCGAACTTTAACTGCTTCGTGTATTTGTCCTCTCAGGGAGAATTTAAAGTCCCTAAAATTCCAAGCTATCTTAACGATATCCATCCTAATATTTTTTTATTCAACCCTAAGACATCGACCACCCTTTCAGTCCTCGGTGGACTATCCCGAGCATAGAACATTTTAATGAGGGCCAAGCCTATTTCGATGTATTAGAGAGGGATAGGCAGAGCATGGCCCAACTCGAGCCCCTATCATATAGCATGGATGATTCCATCGGGGATGACGTCCTCGATCTAGCCAATGTCAAGGGCGTCGAGGGTAGGAGCGAACACATTGAGCTGGATTTTGATTTCTCGACTGTTATATCCTCTGTCTAACGACTTGTATTTTTGTTCTTACAACACTCGAGATGGCTTTCTACCCCTTCGACCTTCACCAAGTTGTACAACAGAAACCAAAAGGTGCTTCGGCTAAACAAGTGGGGAAGAAAGGTAAGAAAAGACCTCGAGAAATGACTCCCGAACGCATGAGGAGAAGCCCTCGGGAAGCTTTTGGTGTTGCAGCTGAAGCCTCTGCCCTTCGGGCTGAGGTACCAAATTCTCAAACTCCTCAAGCTGACACTCCTAGAGGTACGCCTGTGGTCGTTGACCTTGACGATGAAATTCCTGTATGCCCATATCCTCTGCTAACAACGACAGGAAATGTATGCTCATTCCTAAGCTACTTAAGAGGTACCGAGGACAAGAGTTGAGCCTGTCTGAGGGTGTGAAGGCGGTCGAAGCTCTGACACTAAAGGTAACGTCAGTCTCTACATAATATTTTTGTTAGAGTAAATTTTATGTTTAAATCCTGATCACTAACCATCCCAATGTTGTGTGTAGGCCTTGACCGTTGCTCGAGCTTTGGCCTTAAGAGGAGAATGAGAGGCTAGGAAGGTCGTCTCACTTGAGGAAGAGCTTGATCGGCAGGTTCAACACATAGTGGAACTCGAGGTAGAAATTGCCCATCGATAGAAAGAAAATGCCGAGCTGAAGATGTCGCTGAGGCAAGATCGAGAAGAGGCTGAGGGGGCGAGGGATGAGGTTGAGGAAGCCAAGCTCAAACTCCAACGCAAAACTAAAGTGTTCGAGGTCAAGCTCGAGGAAGCTCGGATGAAGGATGTTGAGGACTTTAAAAGGTTGGAGGAGTTTGGGGTAATAAAAGATGAATATGCCCTGGCTCATATAACTATGCCTTCAGACAAGCCCGAGCATACTTGCCTTCGAAGCTGCCTGATCTGAATGCTGACGACTTGACGTCGACACTCGAGGTTTTTAAAGGGCTCGAGCTGTCATCCTCTGAAGGTATAATGATTGAGGATGAAGATGGTGTCGATGATGAAGCCGAGGTTTGGAAGCCCCCAAGAATGACGACCAGGATTAGGCCTCATACCCCTTCCAGAGCATTATTGCATTTTGAATTTTGTAATGTACATTGCCCGATCAGGGTTTGGAACTATGTCATTTCACAATGTATATTCCCCGAGTTAGGCCTGAATATTTGTTTAGTTTTCTTTGAGTACAATGCTCGATCACATTAGATATTGCTCTGTCATTTTGATGTTTTGAACGTTTAATGTCCTGCCAATAGTATTCGTGCTCGAGCTATTTTTCAAAACTGTATGATGTTATTATTAGGAACTCGAGGAATCGAGGACAATTAAGCACTCGGGGACAATTAAGCATTCAAGGATAAATAAGTGCTCGAACTCGAGGAGAGGTAATCCAGAATAATCAAATAATGATTCTACAAGTTAGGAACTCGATGATAATTATGCACTCAAGCTTGAGGGGTGTGAAACTCGAATAATCTAATAAATAATTTACGAGGTCAATTGAGCACTCAAGCTCGAGGCATTTAAAACTCAAATAATCAAATAAATAAGTTACAAACTTGAGACAATTGAGAACTCAAGCTCGAGGAGTGTAAAACTCGACTAATCAAATAAATAAGTTACGAACTCGAGGACAATTGAGCACTCAAGCTTGAGGAGCTTTTGGGCTCTAAAGCCCGAGGAGTTTAAAAATCTTAATCAAATTTGAAAGTTCGATGTATATTCCCGAGCAATGTGATAGCTCGAGGTTGTAAAGCTTTAGGTACTTGCATGGTGGCAAAAATTTGAGGTGCTTGCACGGGGCAAGAATTTGAGGTACTTGTTTAGTGGCAAGGCTTTGAGAAACGTTTGAGGTTAAGAAAACTTTATTGGGATGAAATCGCGACTCTAGTTATTCTAGCAAACTCGTCTTTCCTAAATAACGAACTTGGGCATGCATGCCCGATTACTTAAAAAGGTAAAAAGACGCGGGGCATGTAAGCTCGACAAACTGAAAAAGTAAAAAGCAAAAATAAAAAATCACTAAGTAAAATAAGCTATTTGTAATAAATCTTCACATTATCAGCATTCCAAGGCTTGGTGAGTGGTCTTTCCGAGGTATCTCTTAACCTATATACTCTTTTGCGGACTTGTCTTATGACTTCAAAAGGCCTTCCAAGTGGCTCCTAGCTCGCCTGGGGCATGACTTGCTTCGGCTCTTCTTAACACGAGATCTCCAAGCTCATATAGCTTCCCCGAGCCTCGTTTTGAGGTCATGCAAGATAATCCTATTTGTAACCTAGGCTAGGCCGTTGATTTGAGGATGTACAACTGATGAAAGGCGGTGGTCAATCCCCAAGTTAATGAGGATGTACAACTGATGAAAGGCAGTGGTCAATCCCCAAGTTAGTGCAAAAGCTCTTGAACTGTTGGTTATCAAATTACCTCCCGTTATCGGTTATGAGGACCTTGGGTATTCCGAACCTACAAATGATGGATTTCCAAACAAATGACCTCAGCTTAGGTTCTGAAATTGTGGCCAGGGACTCGGCCTCGGTACACTTGGTAAAATATTCCACAGCTACGGCGACGAACTTCAATTGTCCAGAAGCTAGTGGGTAAGGACAAAGGATGTCCATGCCCCATTGCTAGAATGGGGATGCACAATAAATGAGGATGAGGTCCTCGACTAGAGAATGGATGATGTTGCCAAACTTCAACACTTATCGCATCTCTTAACTTAGTTCACAACATCTATCTTCACGGTAGGCCAGTAATATCCATATCTTATAAGTTTAAAGCCTAGAGTTCGAGCTCCTTGATGATTCTCACATACACCTTCGTGGACTTCCTCTAGAGCTTGGGCTGCTTCTGAAGGTTTTAGGCACCGAAGGTATGGAAGAGTAAAACTTCAACGAAATAAAACTCCACTGATCATGCAATATCGTGGTGCCCGAGCTCAAATGCTTCTTGCCAATCCCAGATCATCCAGCGAATTCCCATTAGTTATAAAAGTAACTATTGGGTCCATCCAACAAGGTCGTGCTCAATGTCCATGATGGAGGGTGCTTGACTTATGTTTGGCTCCGGTATGAATTTGACGTGAACTGTTCTATCAAAACCATCAATTCCCATGAAGACGAGTCTGGACTAGGCATCAGCCTTATAGTTTTTGGTTCGAGCGATCTTTATAATTTCGCAACTGCTGAATCGTCTCTGAAGATCATGAACTTTTAAGCAGTATAGACTCATCTTCTCATCCTTTCTTTACAACTATTTGGTCCATCCAGCAAGGCTCATGCTCAATGTCCATGACGGAGGGTGCTTGACTTATACTTGGCTCCGTTACAAATTTGACGTGTACTGTTCTATCAAGACCATCGATTCCCATGAAGACGAGTCTGGACAAGGCATTCGCCTTACAGTTTTCGGTTTAGGAAATCTTTATAATTTTACAACTTCTGAATCATGTTTGAAGATCTTGAACTCTCAGGCAGTATAGGTTCATCTTTTCATCCATTCTTTCAAATGTTCCCTCAATCTGGCCTGCCACTAGTTGCGAATTGCAAAAATTTTTTGTGTTCAAGCTCAAGAATAATGGCAAACTCTTGCTCAATTACAATTGCTTCATACTATGCTTCATTGTTTGTAGCGTCAAATTCAAATCGGAATGCACATTGTACTTTTGTACGTCTGTCTGGGCTTACGAGTATGACTCACGTACCCGTACCCGAACCTGAGGAGTTTGATGTCCCGTCTACAAATATCTCCCATGCATCAACGACATCAATGGTCGGGTTATCTGCTGGCCCACAAGGTCTTGGGGTGAGTTCTGCTATGAAATCAGCCAATGCTTGTGTTTTAATCGAGTGTCGGGCGGCTTAAACTCAATGTGGAATCACCAAGTTCAATAGCCTCCCAGACACGTCGGGCTTCTGGAGTATATGCTTGAGTGGTTGATTAGTAAGCATGACAATTGGATGAGATTGGAAATATTGTCACAATTTTAGAGCTCCCACCACCAGGGCAAAAGCTAGTTGGTCAACTAATGTATACCTGGTCTCCGCATCAAGTAATACCTTACTCACGTAGTAGATTTGTTGTTGAGCTTTGTTGACCTCTTTCACCAGTAAGCCACTTATCGCATTTTGAGAGACTGCCAAGTATAAAAATTGAGTATCTCCAAGTTCTGGACTTGTAAGAACTGGTGGAGTTGCCAATGTTTGCTTGAGCTCCTGGAATGCCTGCTCTAACCCTTGTTCCATTCAAAGTTATGATTCTCTTGAGAGCCTTGAAAAATGGGAAGCATCTATCCGCTGTACGAGACATGAACCTGTTCAAAGCAGCGACCCAACCAGTAAGTTTTTGAACCTCTTTCTTGTTCCTAGGGGACTCCATGGATGTCAGTGCATGTATTTTGTCTGAATTGGCTTCAAATCCCATATGCGTGATCCTGAAACCCAAGGCTACTCCAAAGGCGCACTTTGCTAGATTTAATTTCATGTTATATTCCTGAAGAGTGGAGAATATTTCCTCAAGATCAGCAATATGTTGCTCTGCCTGTCTTGACTACCATGTCATCTACATAAGCCTCAATTTTCTGCCAATCATCCTAGCAAAGATTTTGTTGATAAGTCTTGGATAAGTTGCTCGTGCATTTTTCAGTCCAAATGATATGATCCTATAACAATATATGGCCGAGTCATCCATAAATGATGTTTTTTCCTGATCCTCCAGGCTCCTGCATTCCTCAACCCGAAAGGCATGACCCTATAGCAATATATGGCTGAGTCAGCCATAAATGATGTTTTTTCCTGATCCTCCTCGGCCATGAGGATTTGGTGATACCCAGAAAATACATCGAGGAAGTTGTACAATTTTTAGCCCGGCATGTTTTCCAAGAGGTTGTCGATCCGATGCAGGGGATAACCGTCCTTCGGGCATACCTTGTTAAGATCTGTGAAGTCGATACACACTCTCTACTTGTCGTTGGCATTTTTAACGAGGACGATGTTGGCAAGTCAGTCAGGGCACTGAACTTCTCAAATAAATCGAGTATTGATCAACTTATCAATCTCCTCCCGTATGACCTCGCAACGCTCTGGTGTGAACCGTCTCTTTCTTTGCTTGATTGGCTTTGCTTCTGGATTGATATTGATTTTGTGGACCGCAACGCTTAGGTCTATCATGGTCATGTCTTCTATATTCCATGCAAACACACCAATATTGTGATATAGACAACTTATGAGCATGGGCATGAGGGTGGCATCAAGATCCTGACCAATCGTCACCTTTTTACCAGCCTCAAGCTCGACCTCAACCAATTCTCCCATGGGGGCAAGTCTTCTTCTAAGGTCGGGCTCGGGTTCAAATGATGAGATTTGCATGACATTGGAGCTTATCCCCTGAACACAGGTAAGACAGCACCGTCTAGCAGCTGACTGGTCTCTATGCACTACCCCCACACCATTACTAGTAGGGAACTTCATAGTAAGGTGGAAAGTAGAAATAATATCTCTGATCTTATGAGTAATGGATGGGGATAGCGAAAGGATAGGGTGCCCGAGCTCGAGGAGATATGACCCCGAGGAGATCATGAGGATCCTGCTCAAATTGGCCCTTTTACTCATAGGGATAAGTGCTCGGGCTAGCTCTCAATATTGTTAACATCAAGGCTATACTTGAGCTCCATTTTTTTTTTTTTGTCAAAAATGAGTTATGTAATTGTGATTTTTGAATAAAATTTGTGGTAAAAAAACTAAAAATTTTTTTTGGATTTACGTGTAAAATTATTTTAATGGAAGAATATAAAGTTGAATATGGATTTGAGAAAATATGAGATTTTAGTGAAGAAGTCTCAAACAGGGATGTATTTTTTTATAACATCGTCTTGGTATTAAATAGAACAATGCCTCATACAAAGAGATAATTGGGAGGCCTTCTTTGGCAGTTGGCCGTTGAAGCCAAGTTAAATGATGCTCTTCATGTCGGTAAAAAAATCATGTAATGAAATATTAATACAATAGAAAACATCTTGTGTGTAATTTTGCTACGTACTGCGACTGACTTGTCACTTTCTTTTGCATAGAAACGGTTTATCTATATACATTGAAAGACAGTGACAATTACTTTCATCTTTGTTTATTGTCATTTAGTAGGATTAATATCACCACTAGTACTTAATATTGATTTAACTTTTACATTTTTTTTTACCAAAGACATCCACACATCCTTGTGAGTTTTTAGACTCCTTCAAGGAAGATGGATGGGGGTCATGATTGCCCAACCATGTATATATAGTAAAAATACTAGAATATAGGGAATGAGGATATAAACCTAACCTCCTGAAAGCAACAAATGTCTATAACAGGAAATCAATAAATGAGGAAGTACTACTTTCCATATAATGAAAGTGAAAGCAAATGAAATCTAGACTATAAACCTCTGATGCGGGCAGTCAATCCCTATCAATCTGCACAAGTGCCCAAATTTGACTGGAAGGTGAAATTTTCCATATTCCTAATAGAGGTGCTAGTCCCAACCATTTGAAGTTAAAGAGTTTTCTATCCATGGCGATGCTGTGAATGGCAAGTCTAATTTGCCTCAATTCAAATGTTTGTGATACCAAGTCCTCTAGTAAGAAGAATTCCGTCTAGTATAGTTTGGAGCTTGGCCTCCAAAGTCAGGCACGTACCATAAGATACAGAGAATGCCCCGATGTAACTTCTATCCTGGTCTCAATTAATGCCCTCACCACTAACAAAATCATCATTGACACATCCATCATTGTTAATCTTGTAAGATCTCACTGATGAAGTACGCCATATAATTAAAATAGGTGGGGATAGGGAAAGGAGATTCAAAGAAATACCAAATAGGGATGATAAAGCCAAGTCCCCCTACCAAAGCCGAAATAATCCACCTCTGTGAAGAAAAGAGATCATGCGGTAAAATCTCCAGATGATTAGTCTAGGTACCATGCAGATCTTGTCGTACTTCACATCATTCTTATCAGTCCATAAAAACTAGAATATCAATAGAGAAATGATAGTGCGAATGTGGCCACTATGTTCGTATTGTCCAGAATAATGTTATCTCTAGAACCTCTGTCTAACTATCTCACCTTACCGCACACGTAACTGAACAATGCCCCCAAAATGTTGCCAAACCTAGTCAAAGATGGTGGTACCTGTAAAAATATGATTGATGGTCTTGATCTCAGAACAACACTGACAGCAGGAAGCTAAGTGAAATCCAATCATCATTTGTATAATAATATCCATTGGAATCAAATCTTGCCATAGTCTCCAACAAAAGAATGAAATAGTAGTAGGTAGAATAATGCTCCACAGTAAGTCGTAAGAGTCCTGAGGTTGTCGACCTGAGCGGAATAATTGTCGTACTAACTTGGTAGTTAAGCTACTACCAACTGTTGTGTCCCTCGAATCAATAAGATTAGGGGCCTTTGCACATGAAGGAATATGCCTCATCTGCAATCCCATAAGTAGTGGAAGAGCCTGTAGCAACCATCCAATATCCTACCCAGTGCCATCAAAAAATTCTGTACCCTCACATATGGGCACTGGTTGTGTAGAAATAAGTATGCCAATGTAGTCTCATCTATCCAAAAATCATGCTAGAAGAATATCTATTTGGCTTCAAGGTACCACGCAATGTATGGCTCCGTCTGTGGTCCAACTAACTTTAGCCTCTTTCATCCTGTAGTCTTCTAAAGCCTAGTCCACCCTCATCAGTGGAAAGATAAATCTCCTTCCAATTCCTCCAATATAAACGACACCCCTGATCCTTGGAATCCCAAAGGAAATACACAAAAATGTGCTGAAGTTTCTTCAACACAGCCTTAGAAAGCTATATGATTTGAAGAAATATAGGGATACAGAGGAAATGGCTAACCACAATAAAGTAATGCGCCCACCAGGTGATAGAAGTAGATGCTCATCTGGGTAGTATAAGTTCGCTATTGTCTATATTCAAAAACTGACTAGAAACTCCCTCGTAGTGCTTCAAAGAGTCGATGACCCTCTTGATAGAATATTTCTAGTGGTTGGAAAATATGATCATATAGTCGGTGAATGAAATGTGTAACATGATGAAAAATGAAGGAGAGAAAATATCCCTCTATCTAAGACCTCGTGAGTAGGAGAAAAATTCAAAGGGATGGCCAATTAGGAGCACCGAGAAGTGAAACCCCGAGTTGCAACGCCTAATCCTATCAACCCATATCTAATCCAATCCAAAGGCCTCCAGAATAGAGTAGATGAAATCATAGTCCATGCGATGATATGCTTTAGCTATGTTAAGCTTCAACATAAAATTTTTTCCTCGCAATTTATCATCTAAAGTATAGAGGATCTCATAAGCTAACAAAACATTATCCCCAATTAGACGACTGGGGATAAAACCACTCTGCTGATGAGAAATAATACACGACGGTAGTGAACTCAATCGAGTATTTAAAATCTTGGTGATAATCTTCTTAAACACTTTACATAAGCTTATCAGCCTGAGCTCTGTCCATTTACAAGCATTCTCCCTCTTAGGGCGCAACATAACAGAGGTAGCCACAAATCCATGAGGTAGATGCTGGTATATAAAAAAAATCTAAGATTGGTCTCTATATAACGTCTTGAATAATGTCCCAACAATTCTAGAACAATAGGGATGAGAATCCACCTGGGCGCGCGACATTGTCAGCGTCAATATTGAAAATCGCCTCCCTTACCTTACAAATCAAATGGGAGGTTAAGTGCCACGTTATCTGCTTTTGTTACTAGCCAGGGAATGATGTCTCTTCGGATAGGATCCAAAGGCTGTGAAATAGCAGATATGAGATTTTGGTAAAAAGATCTAATTGAAGTCTGAATATCGGTAAGAGTAGATAGAACGTCTCCTACCTGAGTCCTAATGGACCTAATACATGACCGGTCCAACGTCCTTGGATCATTACACAAAAGTATCAAGTGTTGTGGTCTACCTCATACATCCAACGTGAATCGGCTTTTTCTAAAAGCCCTCATCAATAGATAAGGCCTGGTTTGGATCTGCTAGAGTATGATGCAATTAGTCATGAAGTTACGTTGTAAGGAACCTCTTTGTATCAACACCAAATCTAGATATCTAGATTTGAAAGTATTATCACTTTATTCTCTTTTTAAAATTATAAATGTAGAAAATCATTAAATTTTTCTTTGATATAATAAATATAGTGACTTATTATTTTAAAATAATTTGTAAAAAATATAGAACAATTAAATAAAATTTAAATTTTATTACAAACATGAATTCAACATTTAAATATAATAGTACGAGTCTGTGTCACCAATAAGTAGTCACATCGCGTCATCTTGCTTTCATCATCTGTAATGGGAAGATATAACGTGGAATGAGCTAACGCACAGTAAGCAAACCTCATATATATGATGCATGCTTATGATATACATATTAATTACTTCAAAATGAAAAGTATTTTTCATTATATATCTCATTTTCTCTCATTTCTTTAAAGACTTAATATTTATGTCTTGAGCTCACTTGGTGTATCGCTTAACCAATCAGAATGTAGTGGACAATTATTATTTGGAATCCGATCAAGTCCTACTGGTAGTTCTGGAAGGCGGTTAACATTAACTTTATCATTGAACATTGAATATTGTTCAGGTGTGCGCCCCACACCTTTCATGGCGTAGATATGCACCTCGTAATAAACATTCGGGATAAGGTCTTTAAAAACGTTTAATGATTTATTGACATTTGGATGACAAAAGTGAAAAATACATCTTTATTGGCTATGATTCTTGATCGAAAGACTATAAACTCTACAATCTAATAAATGAGAAGGTGATAACTAGTAGATATATCGAATTTGATAAATAAGGCATCTGGATTAAAACAACCGACAAGATGAAAATTATATTTTTTTTTTCCTTTTGATGATACTAAAGAACAAGCTGGAGTGGTTCTGCTTCAACTAACACCACCATCAACTCCACCACTAAGACATTGTCAAGATATACCTTCAACTTCATCATCCTCAAGTGACAATAATATAGGAGTATTCATGAGATTTTATGATGACATCGAAGAGTTAACTCAATATCTTGAAGAATTAACTCTTTTTTATTTCTTTGTCGATCATGCAAGTATAGGTTTTGATGGTGTCTTTCAAGATGAGAAATGGAAGAAAGCCATTGAGGAATAAATTAAAGCCATAAAAAAGATTGATACTTGGGAATTAAATTCAATACCTAATGGTCAAAAGCCTATTGCAATTATGTGAATTTTCATATAAAAGAAGAATGAAGTGGTAAAGTTGAGCGTTACAAGGCAAGATTAGTAGCTAAAGGTTTTAGTAAAAAACATGGTGGTGATTATGATGAAGTATTTGCACATGTGGCTCATTTTTGAAACAATCAGATTGATTAATGTCACGGAAGCACAAAATCGATGGACGATACAGTAAATGAATGTAAAATCACCCTTCTTAAATGGTTTTCTACAGTAGGATGTATACATACTACAACCTCCTCGTTATTGTCGAGAAAGGTCATGAAGATAAAGTGTTGAAGTTGATGAGAGTTTTGTACGATTTAAAACAAGCACTAAGAGCATAGAATTTGAGACTAGAAATTTTTTAAGGGAATGAATTTATCAAATGTCCTTACAAACATGCCTTCTATAGGAAGGTGAACTCTAATGGTGATATCTTAATTGTTTGCTTGCATGTGGATGATCTAATATTTACATGCAATAATTTAAAATTATCCAATGAATTCAAGAGAACTATAGCTAAAGAATTTGAAACGACTGATATTGGGCAAACGGAGTACTACCTTGGCATTGAAGTACAGCAAAAAGAATCTCAATTTTCATTTCTCAAAAAGAATATGTTAAGAAAATTTTTGAAAAGTTCAAAATGGATGATTGCAAGCCAATTGACATCCTTGTTGATTGTAAAATGAAATTATTGAGATTTGATAATGGTGAGAAAGTTAATTCGACTCTTTGCAAGAGCTTTGTTGGAAGTTTAAGGTAGTTGCTATGTACAAGACCCTATATTTTGCTTGGGGTGGGTCTAGTTAGTCGGTACATTGAGAATCCGACCATGACACATTTGAAAGTCGCAAAGAGAATTTTACGATACATCAAAGGTACCATTCACCATGGTTTATTTTGTTCATATTATGATGATTTCAAATTTGTTGGATATAGCTATAGTGATTGGGTAGGAGATATGAATGATATAAAAAGCACAAGTGGTCATATGTTTTTTATGGGAGTTAGGACTTTTTTATGGACTAAGAATAAGCAACCTACTGTCATACTCTCAAGTTGTGAATCGAAGTATGTAGTGGTTGCATCTTGAGTTTGTTAAGCGATTTGGATCCGAAATTTGTTAAAGAAAGTTCAATTGAAACAAGGTGATCCAACATAGATTTTTGTTGACAACAAGTCAGCATTATTTTTGGCTAAAATTCTTGTTTTTCATGATCGAAGCAGGCGTATATGCATGAAGTATCGTTTTTTTTTTTTTTTAGATTGTGTTGACAAACAATATATGGAGTTGGAAGTTTTTGAATTCTCAAGATCAGATTGTTGGTATTTTCACCATGCCACTGAAGATAGATGCATTTTAAAGTTTCAAAGTTTTCTAGGAGTTACCATAAATCAAGTTTAAGGAGGTGCTAGAAATATAAACTTAATTATAAATTAAATTGTTTCATGTTCTAGGCTTTGCAGCATTCATGTATCGTTGAGATACATGTATTATACATGAATTCATGTACTAGTTGATTCGTGTATTTTGATATATTCATGAATTATTTTAGGAGGAAGAATGTAATAATAGTGAATACATGAATTAAGTTAGGTACATGTTTTCTAAAGCCTATAAAAGGCTTGTGATTCTAACATTTTTGTAAAAAGGCAAATCAAGAAATAAAAAGTTGAATGTTCTCTTGAATTTATCATCTCTTTTAAGTTGTTTCATCTCCAAGTTTCCAACATAAAACAATTTTTGAAATTTAATAAGTTTAATTATGGAGTAGATTTTTTTTACCTATTACGTCCATATAAACTTTCGCTTCAAGTGCATCAAAATTTGCCCCCACACATAGTTTACATATTCCTAATTTCAGTAGTTTGTGGCAAATTTTCCTTCCAATTTGAAGACCTTGAATTTGCTGGAAAAATGAGACTCCCATTTTTATTTCGACCATTTTTTGCCTCACGAAAATGACAAATTTAGTAGAGTTTAATTTCTGATTGTAGCACAACTCAGCTGCCAGCCCATCCCTCTCTACCACATTCAAATTATAAATTGGAACATTAAATTCTGCTGCCACCCCCCACCAACTGCTTGTACAAGCCAAGAAACTAAATATCAGCCTGTTGAATATTGACGACCGTCAATCTGTTGCACAACTTAAATACGTTAAACATAATTTAAATAAATAGTTTATATTTTCATAACCATTTAAATTTTTATTGATACGGTCAAGTGATCTGATAATCTCGAAATGATATTGCACGTCTCGATGGATTACAAAAGATTCAAGCTGCGGAAATGGTTGAATTTGTCGGAATAGCCTAAAATTTTGACGTTCATCCATTAATAGGTATTTTAAACGGTCGTCCACATGCCTTAGCATTGCCTTTTTGCGGAAACATCAACTAAAGATCCACTTGAAAGATCTCCTTCTTTAAACGGTAGCATAGTAGACAGATGCAATGATTCATGCATTGATACACCCATATATGAAAATTGTGCATGACCTTTTGATGATAATATAAGTATGAAGTGCACGTGAGGAAACTTGTTGACAATTTAGATAAATCTTTTTTTCCGTCACGTACGAAGATTAATGAAAGGCTTTACATATAATAGATTAAAAATTTTATTTGTTACCTACCATCTTTATAAGTAGGTAGATAGCTCGAGAATGAATGCTCATTTTTGCCTACCATAGAAGTGTGCTAAAGAAAGAAAGAAACAGGTGCTTCATTTAGCATAACTACACTTTCTTCCTCATCTTATACATGGCTTATCTTTGATTTTCTGACACTTGGAAACCATCGTTTTCATCTGCTGGAAAAAGAGAAGAAGTTGAAGAAATCAAGAAGTTTTTGTTTACTGCAAACATGGCTGCACCTTTGTCTGCTTGGCCATGGGAAATATTGGGCAGTTTTAAGGTACATTTCACTACAAAAAACCTAGGATTAGTGTATAAATCATATTATTTATGTTCCTCTGTAATTGTCTTATAAATTCTGATAAGCACATATTTTTTTGGTAACAGTACATGCTTTATGGACCTTTTCTTGCTACAATCCTTTACACAAGATATCAAGATGAAACCATCAAGAACCCTAATTGGTGTCTACATATCATAACTTTATGTTTGCTTAGAGGTTTCATGTATCAAGCGTGGACTTCTTATGCTAACATGCTTTTCCTTACGCGAAATCGTGTGATTATCAAAAAAGGAGTTGAGTTTAAGCAGATTGACAAAGAATGGCACTGGTAAAAATCAATATCTTGCTAACATAATTTTTCCCTGTTTTTATAATTTGTTAAGGGTTTTTTCTTCTTGTCTTCTTCTTTTTATTTGTTCAGGGACAATTTTATCTTGCTTCAAGCTATTGTAGCTGCTTTAGGGTTTTCCATGTTTTCAGATCTTGAAACACTTGGTGTATGGAACAAAAAGGGAATCATAGTAGCATTAATGCTACACGTCGTGGTTTCAGAGCCCCTTTACTATTACATACATAAGTGTTTTCATGAAAATAAGTATCTTTTCACCCATTATCATGCAGTGCACCATTCATCAGCTGTACCACAAGTCTATACAGGTAATTGATAAGGCAATTAATATACATTTTAATTTGTATACAGGTGATTGATAAGGCAATTAATATCCATTTTCATTTGTACAGAAAATTTAATTTTCTGAAAGCTCTTTTATGTTGTCACTTGTCACTCAATTATAACATCAGTACTCTGGTTTTCAAAAAAAAAAAATCACTGTTCATATTTATTATTTGCTTGTTTGTATTATTTCGACTAATGCATTTTCATTTGATCCTTTGCAGCTGGACATGCTACATTTTTGGAGCATCTTTTGTTGACAGTTGTGATTGGAATTCCGATCATTGGTTCTTTTTTGCTCGGATATGGATCGATAAGCTTGATCTATGGCTATGTGTTGATCTTTGATACGCTGAGATGTTTAGGTCATTCCAATGTCGAAATCATTCCCCATCAGATATTTGATAAGATCCCATTGCTTAGATATATCGTCTATACCCCAACGTAAGAAAAATAGAGAAGTTGCCTGTCTGTCTTCTATACTCATAAATTTCATTGAAGGGTATGTTCTGATTCATTTTTTCCTGGTAAATATGGTGATATCTGCAGATACCATAGTCTACATCATGTTGAAATGGGAACCAATTATTGCCTTTTCATGCCTCTTTTTGATTCACTGGGAAACACATTGAACAGCAAATCGAGGGACATGCACAAGAAAATCAGTCTAGATTCAGGTTAATATTTATCTCGTCAATGATCGGTAATCAGCATTAAGAAACATGTGAACGAAACAAATTCATTCTAATGGACTTCAATTTTCATATTGTGAAAAATAAAATTGTAACTTGGTCAATTTTACTTGAAAATGCAGGTAAAAACTCTAGAGTTCCCGATTTTGTGTTTTTAGCACATGTAGTGGACATGTCATCAGCAATGCACGCGCCTTTTGTGATGAGATCTATATCATCTATGCCTTACTATACAAGAATTCAATTGAAACCGTTCTTGCCAATTTCTTTTCTGGCGATGCTAATTATGTGGACCAAGTCTAAGACATTCTTAAACTCATTCTACTACCTTAGGAATCGGTTGCACCAAACCTGGATTGTCCCTCGTTTCGGTTTCCAGGTTTGTAGGAATACTGATAAAATTTTATCTAAATTGGTGTATCAGTTTGTCATGAAAATTGCTACTAACTGGTTAGCTTAATTTATTTTTGCAGTATTTCTTGCCATTTGCTGCAGAAGGCATCAATAAACAAATAGAAGAGGCAATCCTCAGGGCTGATAGATTGGGAGTTAAAGTTATTAGTCTTGCTGCTTTAAATAAGGTCACTTCTCTCTCCTGATAGTCCTGCACATTAAGGGACTTGTTAAACCCTAACAATCAATTGTTAACTACAGGCCTAATCAGTTTTGGTATGTCTGAATGTAGAATGAGGCTCTGAATGGAGGGGGGACTCTATTCGTGGACAAGCACCCGAACCTTAAGGTTCGAGTGGTCCATGGTAATACCTTGACAGCTGCCGCGATCCTCCATGAGATTCCTGAGGATGTGACTGAAGTATTTCTGACTGGAGCCACTTCCAAACTTGGAAGAGCCATTGCCCTTTTTCTTTGCAGAAAAAATGTCCGAGTTCTGGTACGTGAAACACGTATAATAGTAGTAAAGTACTCATAATTATCGACTAGTATAGATCCTTTTGAAACTTCATTGATCATCCATCACAGACTGGTTTTATCTTAATTTCCTGGAAGTATTATGCATTGTGTGCACAATTAGGGAGGTGAAAGATCTTTTTGGGTAATTAATCAAACTGAATTTTACATGTAATGTTGCAGATGCTGACTCTATCGACTGAAAGATTTCTAAAAATTCAGAAAGAAGCACCAGCTGATTGTCAGAACTACTTAGTCCATGTGACCAAGTATCAAGCAGCACAAAACTGTAAGGTATGTAGATCATAGCAATGAAATTAAATAAGATTAATTTTCAGGAAATATATAATTTCCTGCACGTTACTTTTTTCTTATTATTTTGATATAGTCAGGCCAAAAATCATATAAATTTTGACTCGAAATAAGATATCTTTCTTATAGACATGGATAGTTGGCAAGTGGATTACGTCAGGCCAGCAAAGTTTTGCCCCATCTGGAGCAAAATTTTATCAGTTTGTGGTTCCAGCAATTCGTGGATCTAGAAGAGACTGCTCTTATGGTACTCTTGCTGCCATGAAGTTGCCTGAGGATGTTGAAGGGCTAGGAGCTTGTGAAGTAAACCATCTTATACTAATTTCTTTTAAAAAATAAATATTTAAAATCTTTAGCATGTGATATAGAATGCTGGACCGAACTTAAAAAAGTGTCTCAAAATAATTAATACTACGCAACCTTGGTGCAGTATACAATGGAAAGAGGAGTAGTGCACGCCTGCCATGCCGGTGGAGTGGTTCATTATTTGGAAGGCTGGACTCACCATGAGGCCGGGGCCATAGACATTGACAGAATCGACATAGTATGGAAGGCTGCATTGAAACATGGTTTGAAGCCCATTTCCAGTATCAGAAAAAGGGTGAATTAGTAGTGGTAAAATTCTTATTGCCAGTATAAAAATGTTTCGTGTCGACACAAGCTGAAACTCATTTCTTCTAATGGCTAGAAGTAGAAAATTCGGTTTCATTCCGATGTTATTCGCTTGTTCGTGTAATTGAATGATCATAACCTGTTCATTTTGCGTATTTAAGATGCTTGGACGGTTTCATTTCATTAAGACTTCGAGAACTTTATCTTAAATGTCAACATTGTTAAGAGGAGTAGTTCAAATCAATATTATTTATATGTATCAAATTTATCTTATGTGGCATTTATCCTTAAGCACCTTCGTAAGCATTTTAATAGGTAGGGGAAAGAGGCTAAATGGTCTAGTCAAATGTGTCAATTAGAAAACAAAGCTTAACTTATAACTTTAGTCCTTGTTTGATAACCATATTTTTCAAGCTCTTTTTTCTACGTACTTATTTTCAACAGCACATTCACTCAATAAAATATTATGCACTTAAATCCAAAAAATATCCTTACTTTTTAGCTATACATTCTCTTAAAAATCAATATTCAAGAATCCCTTTTTTTTTTTTTTTTTGTTTGAAAGTACGGTTATCAAATAGAGGTTTAAAGTGTTAAGGGACTCTATCAAAGAGAGAAAAAAAAGCCCATCTTCAAGTTTAAAAATTACTGAAATAAGATAAAGGTAAAAATGCATTAAATATCCTTCCAATTACAAAAGAAAATTTCTCATGGTAATCCAATTTAAATTTAAAACAATCAATGGCTCTTTCATTCTTCATCAAAATCTCTCCCCCAATACCAAAGTCACCCTAATTTCTATTCTATTTGCTCATACATATCTTCAAAGCTCAATACAAGCATCTCGTGAACACTGATTAGAAGCCAACATTTCAATATTTTGAGTATGTAAGTAAATTCACAGCTTTTTGCATTTAGTTAGTTTATATTTCATTATTTTGAGTTTCATTTAATTGTTATATGCTATTTTGGCTTATTTTAGCTTGTTTAGATACAAATCTATGCAAATTTATGAAAAAACATAGTCTATAATGGTTAAATAGACAATCTTTCATATATTTCTTTTTTCAGAGGACAAATTTTCACATTTAAATTTTGTGCTAGATATACTAAAACCCCATCCCATCCATTTGAAAATCTTGGTTCAAACTCTTTACTATTGTGTAAAAAACGTTCTTCTTTGTATGTATTGCAATTCTTTCTTTACGAGTATTGTAATTGGAATAGTTTTATTACTCTAAGGAAAGTCAATTCGTCTTTTTCACAAAGGAGTTACATGTGGATTTGGCACTCCTTACAACTGTTACTTTGGTGAGTTTCTAAGGTATTGTTGCACTTCATGTATTAGCTAATCTATATAGACGCGAAGCATGATGTACAAAACCTCCTCGATTCCTCTGAATACGAGATGGAGTTTGAATTTTTTCCCCCGTCAATTCACATTTCTTAGTTCCATCGATAAAAATTACTTTTGACTTGCAAGTGAGGTAACTAGTTCAACTGAACAAATCATGCTCATCTTTGCATAAGTCTTGTGATGATGGATATCGTCAAGAATGAACATGAAGCAAGTGATGAAATGAATCACAATATGCTTAACTTTTTGGACACATTAGAGATTGTCGGGAGGTTGACATAGTTTTTCCGGAGCTAGTTGCTACACATTAGGATCTCATTGTTACACATAGATCCCACGAGATAATCTAGATAATGAGCAGAAAATTTCATTTAAAAACTAGATCTCATTGCTTTATCTACCCATGGACTCGAGTCATGTGAAAACTCTCATAATGGACCCAGTTTACATCTTCTCAAACTTCACACGTATTATTCTCGAATGATAAACACTTTCATGTTAACCATCTATTTGACACCAAGAAAAATCTTCAGGAAATTGTGCAATGAAGCACAACTTGAAGTTCAAAGTGAAAAAATCAAACATGACTACCTACATAATTATTTATATAGATAGCAATGGAATTCACGAAAAACAAAGTTTAACACGGTTGATTTCTTTATAGTTTACCGTTATGAAAGCGAACACAGTTGTTAGTGGGTATTCATCGCAATGATCACGTACAAATAAGATCATGGGTTATTGTAAGCCATATATTGCACAAGTTTCAAGACCCAAGAACAATTTATAGACTTGTAGACATCATTCACAACATTCATTGGGAGTTTATGGTGGTCATGATCTACTAGAAGGTTTAAAACGGCTAAAAATGAAAATTAAAGGATATATTGGATTCACCCAAATAGAATTATGCTAAATTGGACACATATTATCATAACATTAAGAGAACTAATCATGGTTTGACATTTGTTTTTGAGATCGATGTCAATAACCGCTTCAAATACTTCTTTATGGCTCTAGACCAATGCATTTGAATATTTAACTCTTCAATGTAATGCCTAATTCTAGTCGATGGAACACTTTTGAAGCTTAAACTCAAAGGTATGATGATTATTGCTCATCTCAAGATGCGAACAATTAAATTTATATTCTTACATTCGGTATTGTCAATTTCAAGAATGATGAATCAACGAATTGATTATTCACAAAGCTGGGAAAAGTATCGGGGGATATAGAGAACCTTACTTTTGTACCTGATTGAGATAATAATATAAGAAATGGTATCAGTGATGTTTTTCTCGATTCACATCATGGTGCATACACCATATACAAGACAACCTCAAAACCAAGTCTTGAATAATCGAGATCATGTGAATGTTTAGGTGAGCGATAGAAGCATACTGTTTTCTGATCCTCAGTCACAGTTGCTAAAAAATTATTATCAATGGCTTTTGAAACCTTTTGATGTATTAGAATCACTTTCATCTTTTGTTGCCAAATAGAAAAATTACATTTATCGTTAAAGATATCCAAGTCAAAATGGTGCACACACATTTTATTAACAAATAAGACATGTAGCACGTAAAACAACATTTACAGAGATAATCACACTAAATATTCCTAGAGGTCGCAAATATACTCCGGTCTAAATTCTTAGGATTTACGTGAGATATACGATCTCAATCTCAAGGAAATTGTCAAGCGGTTAAAGTCAAATGTAACAATTCTAATCACAAATATTTCAACAATAATAAAAATTACCCAACAATCAATTCACAAAAACGATAATATCACAATTTAGGCAAATAGTCCTAATATGCTATCACCAGGCAAGGCCGCAATCCTATTTGTCATCTCATAGGATGACATGCTATTACAAAAATGTAAAAAAGTTTCAGCTAATTTATTAGAACGGACGTACATGTGGTCCATAACTATGAAAGATAAAAAAAAAATTTAATTAAAAATTCAAGTCATTATTGCAAAATCAACAGACCCACCCTTCAATTGCACCACGAACACATGTTCAATTTATTGTAGATTAATTTCAGCATAGAGATCGAAAAAATAGCCACTACAGAAGCCTAAAACATGGCTCTGATACCTGTTTGTAGTGATAAACATGCCTTCAACTAATTAACAAACACAAAGTCAACTATGCAATAGATAATAGAAATAATCAGAGTAAATTGAAAATCAAACTTCCCTATCAAAGCTCCAAATGATTGATACCAAAAGTGGATGGATCGGGGCTCAGATCAAGAGCCAAAAATTACACAATAACACCACACAAATTAAACCAAGATTATCCACTCAAATGGACCACAAAGGAGTACCCAAAATTGGTCGAAAGCTACGTACAGAGGCAACGAAATAGGAGCAGAAACAAGACGGAAACAGGGGTAAAAAACACACTGACAAAGGCACAAATTCGGTGCCCAACTTGTTGATGAAGGGCCAGCAAAATGAGTAGCAAAAGTAGGCAACCACCGAGGAGAAGAAAAATAGAGACAGTCACGAAGAGAAGCCAAAAAATAGAGGCGAGACCAAGAGTCTCGAGAATTGCCAAAGAAGAAGTCGTGTGGTATGTATCTAACATAAAGGAGTCCCGCCTATATATATGTAATGGGTCAAGGGGCAATGGTTGAGCATGTTGAGTAGTCTTGGTCTTTTTTTGTAATTTGAGCTACCAAGTGTGATTTTTCTACCCAATAGTACTAAGTGTATTCAAATATAATAATAATTGAGTCTAATATCCATTCGGATTATTCATCATTGCCTCTGGATTTATTTGATATCAAAATACCCAACAAACCTCTACTTTGATGCTAAACGCACATATAAAAAAAAATAAAGTTTAGTAGTTGCACAATTTGATTTCAAACAAAAACAAAATTGAAATGTCACGTACATATGTCAATGTTTAGAAGTGTAAGGCAATTTCTAAATTTTACCAGAGGCAGTACTTTAGTGCTATGTCTATAGGGTTATAGTCAGAATGCACTTTTTTAAATTTTATCGAACTTTGAGATATTATATTTATAATAAAATATATCATATCATCTACATGTTTAGTGCGTTCATGAAACATAGGGTTCTTACCCAAGTGGATGGCAAATTGACTGTCAAAGTATACTCTCACATTATTGTTTAATAATTTGTGTTACACACAGATTGGACAATGCACTCAGCAAAATTCCATTTTCTTTTCTAAATGTTTTTTAGTAATGATTCTTTGTTAAAAGGGATAGTCAAACAATGTATTTGGTGAAATAGCCTTCTCTCAATATTTATAGGTCAAATGGCATTATGTTATTGGTAAAAATCTATCTTAACCTTAATGAAATGAATTCTTATATATTAAAAAATATAACCTTACCTTTAGAATAGTTCTAAAACTATCTTATCTTATATTTCTTATATTCTTCTATTTTTAATCTTAATATATAAATCGCATATATGACTTAATTGATTAGAATAGTCTTTAACTTATTGTTTAAATTTTTCTTCCAGTCTATTATATTTTTCAGATAATTCGTTCATATTTTTTAGTTGAGAAGTAATATCTCTTATTTTTTCTAACAATCTTTCTAATAAATTATCTATTCCTTTTATTGTATATCATGGCATCTTTATATATCAAAACAATATAAACATGTAAACATTATAATAAATAATCTCTGTGATTCTCTAAGATTTTAAAAGAATTCTTTCTAATTTTTAGCAAAAATAATAGTTTTACCTTAGCTTTAATCTGGATGTTTATTCTTAGAACCGAATGACCTTCAGACTCTGAATATGCAATTTGTTCCCTTCAACGGCCTCTTGTCCCAACGAGATCTTTGCTTTTTCAGCTTCTTGCTTTCATTGTATCGTTCCTAAAGATTAAATCTCTAGATTTTAGTTAAAGAAAAACTGCATTTATTGCTAAAAATAAGAAATAGATCTTTCTCTAAGATATTTCAAGAATATATGGGAATAAGATTTAGAAACTCATATCTTTTTCAAAGAATTGGAATTTTATTGATATCTTTGAAATTAATTTTCGATCTAAAGACAGGAGTGCTGAAATGCTTCTGCCTCTCTTCTCGCCTGAAGGCTTCTATTTATACAATTACATAAGGTACCATTATATGGTTTCTTATGTCATTCCATACATCATTTACATCAATAATTCATTAAAGACACTCATGCCTTTCTATTATTGTTCTATTGGTCCTATATTACATTGTCTTTACATGGAGTTGGCAAGATTCTTTCATAATGGTAGGACATCTCTGTCTCCATCAAATTTCATTATCGTATCCAGCTGTCTTTCTTTTTCATCTCTGTCGGCATGTGAGACAATCCCTCAGTCTGCATGCCTCTTGAATTATTGTAGGGCTCCCATTGATACGATAAGTATCAAATTTTTCAATGTATTCTTTTAAAATGGTTGATTTTTCCTTTTCATTATTGGTAAGGAGTGTTCATCCTTTATACTGGCATAAACATTTAAATTTTTTATCATAAAGATTTTTTGCAATATTATAAAGAACTTTCATCCCCAAAACTCTTCGAGTTTTATCCATTACTTGGTAATTTTTGGCATTGTCTCTTTATATCGACCAACTTCAATTTGGAAATCTCGACCAACATATACAATTGTAATAATATGTTCGGCAGGATAATATATCCTTCCATCAACTTCTGGACTTATTGAGTAAAATTTTTTGTAAATAGATCTTCCGTGAGAAAATTTTGATACTTCAGATTTAAATATATTATCAAATCGTTCAATTTCTTTTAGGTCTTTTCTGTGGTAAATCAGATTTAAGAATCCATAATCTGCTGCCATTTTGACCATCAAGGGTTCTGCATTTTTTGTGATGATCAATCTTGAGTAAACATGGTCTCCAAAAGATATGAAATGTGATTCATTTTCTTCTAGTTCATAGATAATTTTGGCAAAAGATATATATTCTTCTTCTTTTAATGATAAAGGGACATCATCATCATCATCATCATCTGTTCTAATTCTGATAACCTTTGTATGTTCATTACTACTTTTTATGGTCACCTTTCGAGGGCTTGTCATATCTCTTTTGATATTGCTGGGTCCACCACTGCTTCTATCATATGATGTACCTGTTTGTATTTTTGTTATTCCCTATTTGATATCAATT
>CAIGRP010002678.1:0-16152 GCA_903798385.1 Fraxinus cuspidata
GTTTGGGGTAGGTGGAAGAAGAGGTGGGGCGGTCGGGGATGAGTCAATTAATTAATTTTATAATATTAATATTAATAGTTTAATTATCACGTGATTTTTGGATAAGTAAACCTTAAATCTGATTTCTGAAATATAGTCTTTAAAAAACCTACTCCAATGTAATTTTCACTTAATCTACTTTATTAAACTTGACTTATAAGTTATTTAAATTAATTAATTCGATAAAATACATTAATCAAATTAATAAATTCTACAAATGTCTCGCACTAGTCAATTAATTAAATATTATTCTTCTAGTCTTCGCCTTCTGTGTAAGATCCTATTAGTCTCCCGATCACGGTATCAGATGATATGAATTATTATTTTGATATAATTAAAATAAGATAAATTAAAAATACTCTTACAATTTATCGTTAATTCACCTAAATTAGTTAATTCATATTTACCTTCCATAATTGACATCTAGTAATATATAAAGGTAATACATGTTAGGGAAAATGTCACTTAATGGACAAACAAAACTTGTTCATTTATCGTAGAACTACAATCCCTTTGTTAATATGATTAATTCAATTATGAGATATGAAAATGTGCCTATCTCGATTAATCGATCATTCAATTTGTTTCACTCTTAAATCATAATCATCGAAATTCTTTCAACTTATGTACTCTCACCTTGGCCAAGAATTTCAATATCAACTTAACTAGATAAAATGTAGATCATAATTTCTTACTATCTGTGAGTGGTGATTTTTTTATTGATCACTCAGATCCTTCATATGATTCTCTTATCATATTTGCATAATGTTGTATTAGCGAATCTTGGAAGATAAATATTCAACATCACAAAAGTATGACTGTTTCATCTAAGGTACTATTTTGACTTCAAGTTGAATGATCAATTCTACTTCCAAACATTAGAGATTAACCGTTGACAATCTGATAGTTATCCATGTGGAGTTCCTACAACAGGTCTTCAATGCTTTGTTCTCTTAACAATATTTACATATCCATTTAAATGTCATAAATACTCACTTCATAAGTAAGAAATGTCACACGCACTCATCTATTTATAATAACGATATACATATCTTTATCGTGATGAATTTAAGATTTAATTATATGTAATTTGTATTTAACAATCCCAATTCCATGTGATCATAAGTTACCATGAAAAATCTATGGATTCTATTAATTTAATTTCTCAAAATAATAATTTCAACAAATAATAGATTTTTCATAAATAATAGTACATCAATCATATTAAACGTGGTTATATCCAAAATTGATTGGACCTATGGCATCTAATATTTACAAACTACCACTTGCATTATATCCAATTACTCGCATATCTAACGTCATAAGAGTTATTTATGCAGCGACAACTCTTTATCAGTGGATCTGTAATATTATCACTTGTGGAAACTTGTTCACTCTTTACATCATTTCTTTATATATCTCTCTAATGAGTTGATACCGCCTTAATACATGTTTTTATCGTTGATGAAAACTTAGTTCCTCCTAAGCACGTGATGACTCCATTGTTATCGAACATAGAGGTATAAGATAAACAATGCTAGGAAATACTCCAACTTTATTAATGAACTTCTTGATCTAGACCAAAACTAAGTTGATGAGATTTTAGTTCATTCGCTTGCACGATGGCTCTATCGTTATCAAAATATAGAGGTATAATATTAACAATGCTAGGAACTACTCCATGTTCATTAATGAACTTCTTGATCTAGACCAAAACCTTTGATGGTTTTAAAATAACGATGTACTAAGCTTCTATTGAGCCAACTATTATTTCTAATTTGGAACATTTCCAATTAACTGTTACATTATTGAGAGTAAATACATATCCGGATTGAGATTTGATATCATCCTAGTATGACTGAAAGTTAGCATCAGTGTATTCATAAACTCTTAGTTCATTTTCTCCATATAAAGTATTCTTAAGATTTTATTTATATACGTAGATTGTGATAAGTCAAGCAATCTTCTAGATTTATCTCTATAGATCTTGATTCATATTACATAAGCTGCTTTTTTAATATCTTTCATGGAGAAATTACTTTGACAACCATGATTTTAGCAATTGAAGCATAAGGGTATAGTTTCGAAATTATAATATGTCATCTACATACAATATTAAAAATATGACGCTTGTCTTTCTCGTAAACACGCTATTCATCTTTGTCTTTAATAAAATCAAACTTTCTGATTATCTCATCAAAGTAAAGATTTCAACTTCTAGAGGCTTACTTCAATCCGTATATAGATCTGTCAAGCTTTTATACCTTATTAAATGGATTCAAAACTCTTGGGTTGTATCATGTATAATTCCTCTTGCAAATTTTCGTTAAGAAATGCATTTTTGACATTCATTTATCATATCTCATAGTCATAATATATAACTATTGCAAGCAAGATTCAAATGGACTTATACATGGCTATAGGTGAAAATGTTTCATCAAAGTCAACTCCTTATCTTTGTTTGTAATCTATTTCTACAGCTTTTCTTTGTATATATAGATGTTTATATCAATGTCGAACTTTTTCTTGACTGATGTTTATATCCATGTCGAACTTTTTCTTTGAGTCAACACTTGACTTTACTTCTGCATAATTAATATGTTCATCATCCTCTATTAGTAACCATGAATTTGTACCTTCTTCATTAGTAATGCCTAATTAGTAATCATAAATACGTACCTTCTAGGAGGTCGATGATCCTACTAACTTACGCTAAGCCGACATGTCCTCAAGAGTTTGTACTTCCTGATCAAGAATTTATCCCTCAGTGATTGTGGGAAAAGACTCGGGTTTATCCACATAGTCAACGATATTGTGTATTCTTGAACATGTTCAAGTTCTAATTTGCTCCTACTGCCCTCTCCTAGCATAAACTCTTTCATTAGAAAGACGGAATGTTTTGAAATAAAGACCTTTTCTCAATGAGGTTATGGAATTGATATCCAATTGTTTTTATTGGATATCCCACAAATGTGTTGATCGAATTTAGACTCTAGCTATATCTGATTCAATGTGCTTCAAGCAAGTGTTGTAACCTTTAACTTTTAATCAGACAAGTCAAGCCTTCTACTATTCTATGATTGGTATGTAGTTGTCATCCTATTTAGATGTAATACGAATTTAGTGGGTAGCACGCAACATTTAGTACATGACCCCAAAAAGATTTAAAGAGGTTTGGATGACTCATCATTAATCGTACCATATCTAATAATGTGAAACCTTTTAGATACACCATTGTATTACAATATATGTAGTGAAGTCCACTGTGAAAGAATCACATTCTCCTTTAGATAATAAAAAAATTTTCCTTCAGATATTCTCACACTAAAATTTAATTGTGGTGGAGAATACATTTGCTTAATTATTTTTCTATTTCTAGCTTAAATTCCTTACGCTTTTCAAGATCTTCAGCTTGAATTGCATTAAGTATACATAACCATATGTGATGAAATAAGATAAACCCTCTCTAGCAATAATTGACATGAGTCCACATACACCAGTGTGTACTAGGCCCGATATTTGTGTAGCCCTTTCTCCTTTTCCAGTAAAAGGAGATTTGATCATATTGCCTAGTTGGCATGATTTGCATTTATCAAATGATTCAAAATCATTTGTTCTCAAATATCCATCTCTATATAGTTTGGAAATGCAATTTTCATTATTTATGTGACATAGTCTAAAGTGCTAGAGATAAGTATGATTTAGGTTATTACTTTTATGCACTTTATTATCTATAATATGATAAAAGACTCAATATCTAGAATATAAATGTCATTTTATTATCTTATCAAAATAAAAGAAACAACAACTATCGTTAACATTATTCGAAAAATAATTCATGTCTAAACTAGAAATTGAAATAATGTTGTTGGTAATGGTAGAAACAAAATAATTCAACCTCTAATGGTCTTCTATAAGAGAGAACAAGAATGAGAGATTATGTTTACCTTTCTTGTGCAAGCAAGAATATGAACGTGTAACGTGAGTTGTGAAAATACTAAACCAAGTAGTCTATTAATAGATGTTTAAGTAAGTTTGGCCCACCCATTAAATGTAAGTCAACCCATTAATTAATTAATCTAATTAATCAAAAACGGCCCACAAGTTATTTAATTACTTAAGTTCATTAATAAACAATCTAATTAATTAATTCTACAAATGTCCCATACTTATCAGCTAATTAATTCTTAATATCATTTTTCTATTTCTCGCCGTTTCTGTGTGACTCTTTAGGCTTCTGATCACAATATCACACAACGTGAATTATTATTTTTAAAAGAAATAAGATAAATTAGAAATCCCCCTTTTGATTTATAGTTAATTCATCTAGATTAATTAATTCATATTTAGCGTCCCGATTGATATCTATCAATGTGTCAGTGCAATATATACGACAAAAGTGTCACATGGTATGACAAAACAAAACATGTTCACTTATCGTGGAACTATGATTCAATTAGTAATGAGGTATGAAGATGTGCCAATCTCGATTACTCTGTTTCTTTTGTCTTGCTTTTAAGTCAATAATAATTGAAACTCTTTTCGACTTATATGCCAATCAAAATATGACTTATATCCACCATCATCAAAATATGACTATCCTCATATAAGGTACTATGATGATCTCAAGTCCAAGGACCAATTTTACTACCGAATGATATAAATAGATAATTATCCATGTGGAGTCTCTTCAGCGTGTCTCCAACGTTTTGTTGTCTTAACAAAACATCTTACGTCCATTTAAATGTTACTACACTTTAGCTTGTGAGATTAGTTACTCGCTTTATAAGAAATGCCACAAGTGCTAGTCTATCCGTAAGAACGATATTCATATATCTTTACTACTTACAACCATAGAAAATTTAAGATTCAATCATATATAATATGTATCTCACTTTTACAAGTCCTTAAAATCAACAAATTATTGAGACTTAAATCTCGGACTCTATTAGTTTAATTCATCAGAATAATAATTTAATTGAATAATCGATTTGCCATAAATAATAATGTATCAATCATGTTAAAAAGTGTTTACGTCTAAAATCGATTGAACCTACGGCATAAAACTTGCAAGACTCTGTGTAAATTTTTTTGATACACATAGCACCATAAGTTCTCTTTTTATTTGCAGAAGCATTTGAAGCTGCTTTAGTGGCATCTACATTTTGCAGCTGGCGATGTGAACTAAAAGATTGGGGTATGTACTTAACATAGAATACTCCATATCAGCACCCTAGTATGTATCGATATTAAACAAAAAGTTGTAGCAGCATATATGGTGTCATTTGGTTTAAATTCTTCAGAAAAAGAAGAGTTATCTTATCATCCGTGCTTTATTTCATGATAAATTCGTAACTAGCATTAATGTACATCGTCTAAGTTCTTACACAACTTAATAACACTGTAGGGTAGCTTCGCAGATGGCTATTCGTAATGTAGAAGTAACAACAGTATAGTGATATAGTCAATTGGACATGGTATCTGTTTTGAGACCAGGGGCGGACCCTGTTCAGGCCCAGGCCCATGTTTAAAAAAATTTCTGAAATTAGCCAAATAATTAACAGACAAATCCCTTTATATATCAAACATTTCCCTTTAACAGACCATCCCCATAGCCCATGTTTAAAAGAATTCTGAAATGGGCCAAAAAATTGACAGACATTTCCCTTCATATAACAGACCTTTCCCTTTATCTTCAACCGAATCAGCCAGATGCCGCAGAATGTTTGGCCGCCCACTTCCACCTTTACACTAACACCACTATCAAGTATGCTTTCGATTTAGTCTGTGGATTAATCAATATAACTATTAAAATTTTTTGAAATGGGAGGCGGGCCAAATAATTTATAATTGTGACTTCAGTCTTCCAATTTCAAAACGTGTTGGATAGTGTGATTAATTTGAATTCTTGTGTCATGCTTCAGAATCTTAATTATGCATTTTCTTTAACACTTATTTATTTTATAACAGTTATGGAAAGATTTTATAAAAGAAAATACAAGAAGGATAAATTGCGTAATTGGATTGGAAATGAGGGGATAAATGATAGCCTTATTGTTTATATGAAGAAATATATATATTTTAAAGATTGTGATTATATAAAGATATCAAAGTATGAAAACTCGTAAAGAACAATTGTAAGGTATTTCATTTTTAGTATAATGTTTGTATTATAATGTTATTTTTTATACATTTGCTAATATCGTCCGCATTGAGAAAACTTCCCAGGTCCGCCCCTGGTGTCAATGAGCTAGTTGAGCTTCGGGCTCGGTTTGAGTAAAAATATTTTGAGTTTTTTTTTTGCCCGAGTCTATTAAAAGCTCGGTCAAAAAATTTAGGCTCAAACCAAACTTTCGGCTCGGGCCTTAGCGAGCCGAGCCTGGCCCGAGTCTACTAGATTTTTTTTTTTTAAATGCGTAACAAATCTAATTCTTTTTAAGGAATTCAAAATTTGTGCAATTTATACATATTATAAATAATAACTAATATTAACATATAAAAAATTTTACAGCTAAAATGAAAGGAAAAAATAAAAAAATTAAAAAAAGAAGTGGCAGACAAGTACTTTATTTTCTAGGCTTACGGGCCGACCTGACTCTAGCCGATGCTACAAAATGGGGCTCGGCCCCATCGAGCCACGAGCCGGCCCGGATCGGGCTTTTTCAGGGCCGGGCCCAAGCCGCCCGAGCTAGCGAGCCATTCTACCATCCCTACGGCCATCACAGTAACAGCACTGAGCAAAAAATCTGATAATGAGTTCACCTTCATTACTGGGATCTCCATAACTCTATTTATTCGAATTGCAATCAGTGGAGCAGACGACTCCACAGACCTATTCATCCAAGTCAACGAAGGCTAACCCATGCTACTGAAAGTGCAGTGCAATAATATTCTGCATACATTAATTTGTGCTTTGTTCTCTTACTCAGATGCAAAATTCCTGTTGATATGGGATGACCGGAACCTATTTCTGATCTTGGTATGAGATAAATATCGTGCATTTTAATTATCATTCAATATATAATTATATGTAACTATTTGTTCCTTTAATTGGGGGGACACATGGCCCAACATCATTGGATAGTTTGGAAAAAAAATTAGCCACACAGGTGCAGCCATAGAAGCACCTGTCCTTGCCCCTGTTTGCAATCCTTGTTTTGAGTAGCATTATTCGGGAAATTATATGTCCATACGACTTTACTATATATACTTGCCTATAAAAGCTCCCCATAGAAATATTTCAACCGCAACATGATAGAAATTAATAACATAACTCTCAACTCTTAAAATTAAGCCCCTTTTAGGAGTGTATTTAAGAGTAGAAATAACTTAAAAACATACATGATTTTAACACAAACAGATATCTGTATGCAGATAATACAAGTGCACAATTAAATTGTTCCAACATTGACTCTTTTGTTTGAACATTGAAAACTTTTGGCAGAAACAATTTAGCTAGAAAGCTTATAGAGATAGATCACGAGAGGGTCCTATTTTATCTTCATTTAATATTTGAATTCATACTCGAACCGATAATCAAACTCCTCGTTGACATTCTTGATGGATGAGCAAGGCCAGTTTATGTTTGCTTCAAGCATTTTTGCATCTACAGCTCCAAGACCAAGTCTACAATACAAATACGAGAAAGAGTGAAAGAAGTGTTGAACAAAAGTTTAAGTTGTTAGAGAGGGAACACATTTATTTATTTAATATTTATCTTCAAACACGCCCCTTCACATGTAGGGTGGATTCTATTTTTTTTTATCAAAGGCCTAATGCATGCACAATTTTAATGAATGGGTTGCATTGAGATTTTGACCTTTTTTTTGTCTTTTCTTTAATCATGTTAAATCACTTCATCTAAAAGTTTAACCTGTGAGAGAGGATTCACACACATTACTTACAATCAGCATCTGTTCTGATCCAGTGCTCGCTATTCACTGTTGAAGCACCTTTGCCGATACAATTCGAAGATCGGTTGATGACATTCTGTTCATATTGCTTTATGTTTGCTGTTTGAGAAGGCTTTTTCTTTCCGTTGTCCTTTTCAATCCGATGGTCACTTTCATGTTCTTGGGCAATGTTTTTGGCCATACCTTTTTGCAACTTGAATTGTTTTTCAGTTATTAATCCTTCAGGGTGGACCTTCCTGTGGAATACTTTTAGTCCCTGCATGCAATAAAATAAATGAGAATTATAGAAGTGGTAAATTCAGATTTTCCTGCTTGTTTGCAGCATCCATTCAAGTTTTAGACAGAGATTATATATTATGATTTGGAGTTAGATTATACCTTTTTGTATACGGGATCTTAAAATGGTATCCAGCTGTTGATAGGTTAGGCTTTTGGATATTCATAATAACATGTTTGGTATGTTAAATTGGATATGACTGGATACATTTAAGGAAGAAAAAGAGTAAAAAATCTTGTATGTTATCCCAGGATGTAATGCGTACCAAACACGTGATAAGAGTTTACATACCTTAGGGAGTTTCCTCATAACTGAACTAGATTCAGTAGCATCTCCACTAGAAGAAACAGTACTTCTTTTAGATGCAGAATGGAGCTTCTTCATCAGATTCTTCATGAAATGCGTTACACAATTTCCGTTAGCTCGTTTCTTTGATCCTTCATGTTTCCCATTAGGATCGTCATTGACTATCCTGTTTTTCTTAAAGAGCTCGTCGAATGATGCCTTTTCTATATCTGGTTGTGCCCTTATTCTAGCCAGTTGATGAATTGATGAGCCAAATAGAGAATTTTGCAGAGGATTTGTGTAGGCTTCAGAATCTGCATCTTCAATCCCTTCATTACAGATGGTTACGATGTTCGCTAGACTGCTTCTCTGTGATAAATAATTCCCAATAACTTCAGCTTCAGATTCAAATTCAAGAAACTTCTCTAGCTCAAAGTTTATAAAATCCAGATCATTCTCTCTCGTCTCTGTCTGTTCATTGGTTGTTTTCTCAAAAGGCATAGGAAATGTGGGTGTTGGGGGGTCTGTATCCATCAGTTCTGAGCCAAAAGTTCCGATAGCAAGAAAGGCAAATGGCTCAGATGATTCTTCTTGAAAGACAGTTCCCACTTTTTTAGGTTGCCATGAGGCTGAAAAAGTATCAGTTGGTTCCACATAGTATTTTTTTTCATCAAAAGACACCTTTCCTGAGAAGCAAGTGGAGCAATCTCCTGAAACCAGAAATAAAATTATGCACTCATTAGTCCCCCTTTACAAATAATTGAAAATTACTTCAGGCAGCTAACTGGGAATGTGGGTTTGGGGGAGTGTGTTTAACAAAGTTTGATCATTCAGTCTTAAGTTGTATTAACTCTGAAATATATATATTGATGCATGTTACCTATTGTGAAATTCTTCGTTGATTCGTTGTTATTTTGCCTTGACTTACGGTGCATCCAACCTAGTAACTGCATCGAAAAAACATAGTTAGAATGAATGCATATGCTTGATACCAAATTTAGAGGATTTTGGACTTGCCTTCATCTTGAAAACTCTGTCGAATTGTTGATTACGATGTACTAGGTTTTTTTTTTCCCAAAAATAGGTGGTCTAGCCTTGTAAGGAAATGGTTAACATAGCCTAGCTTTATCCCAAAAAGGGTTCCTAGAAGAGTGAGGGAGTTGAGCAGAGAACAACACGGAGAAAGTTACAAGGCTAAGGTTAGACAACCTCTGTCGACATTGTGTGAAATGATGAGTGGGCTTAAGTCCCACATGAGGGTAATATTACATCTGCAATGACCTCATGCGTGCTGGTTTGTAGTTGTTAGCATTGTCCTGAATTAATGATATGTACTTGGAATGGCCAGTATTCATCATGTCATAATTCACTAAAACTAGTTGGGTTGTAGCTTCACAATGTTTGTAAGTCCTGTTGGTTACTCGTGATAGTGGACTTAGGCCACTTTCTTGTGATGAATAAGTGTATTCGTTAAAGTTTCATGGTAAAAACTCTTAATGAAATGGCTCGCTCCATCTAAAGTTAACTAGAAGGATGAAGAAGATATCGTTTTGGTGTGCGCATGTGCAAGCTGTTTTGCGGTATGTATGTGGCGTGACTCCTGCATGAAACATTCCAGAAAAAATGTTTTCATGGTTTTAAATATGAACTATGTTATGAGGCTATGGTATAGGTTGTCAATTTTCGATTTGTTTCAGTATGACACTATCTAAATGAAAAGATATTGAATCTCAAAGATATTTATTCATTATATCCATGGCCACCTGGGATCCTGCTCCTGACTAAGAATTTCACGTGGCAATCCATGTCACTGTTATTAGGATTCTTGTTCTTAGTGAGCACCACAGAAACAGCTCATGTGGCAACACGCTCTTTGGAAAAAGCTTTTGTTGAAAACTAAATTTAAATAAATATGAGTAAGCATAGAATTTGATTTCATGACTCCCTTACTCATCATAAAACACCCATGCAGCAGCCATTCAAAACGTAAACGTGTGCAAAAATGATTTTCCTCACGAATCGGACCAGACTCACTATAATTTTCGATTATATAGCTAGAACCAACTAATTCCACACGAGCACTCGTAACCGCCTCTCTTTTACATGGGTTGATTTCAGCTGCTCTTTCGGAGATCGAAACCCGTTGATTCCAATTAGGTCTGTTTCGGTCGTCTATAAAAAAAATTGGATTTGAAATTGCAAATTGATCGCATCTATTTTTTGTTCATTAATTTTCCATTGATAGAAAAATAGAGCAAAGTTTGAACATAGGAATAACTTCACATAGTCATAAATAAGAATAAATTCCACATTGTGACTATATAGAGGTTTTACTGTGGTAGTATGCATGCTAACAGAAACATATTCGCAATGTTAGATGCAATGAGGGAACATTAATTGATTGTTTACACAAACCTGTAACAACGAATACCACACATGACTAGATAATATGTTAATGCCAATTAGAGAGAGTTGTTAAGTCATATCTTGCCTGCATTGAGTAGGATTAAAGATTTGACATAATATTTAAATAATATCTCAGTATTTCTCAAGGCTTACTACACTTTTACTTTTTTGATCTTTTGGTACAATTATTGCGGAGTTATTGTTGCTCCATCTCTTCCTCACTTTTTATTCCACCCCTAACTTCAGGCATGTTTTGGTAGGACTCAATTTTAAGGTGGCCCAACAGCTTAATACGCTTTTACTTTATCCCACTCTCATCTCCTTTCCTTCCTCTCTTTTTGTTCCACCCCAACTAGCGGCCACATTGCTCGATTTTGAGGTGACCTAGTGGCTTACATGTTTATTTTTATCGATCCATCTCTCTCTTTCCTCACCTGCCCAATCTAGAGGTATCAGCTCGATTCAATTATAAAGTCCATTTTTATAGATGTGTTAGCCCCACCTGTTTAACTAATTTGTACTTCTAACTTGCGAGTCTATATGATCATCTATGTTGACACACTAACTCCACGCACCCATTATCAAAATCCCAACAAAAAATAAAGCCACGATTCTTTGACGAGGAGAACCAAATTTATAAACACCTAATATATCTTAATTCTTTATTCTTTTGCATTTCTACTCGACTTAACATACTAAAAAATTGACAAATGACAAGTTTTCACACTAATGTGGAACACAAGGAAATGGTGTAGTTTTGTCAAGGTGTAGCATAAATCTCAATTATTGTAGAAATGATTCCCAAAACAAAGGTATCCTCATTTTAAGCAAAGGAACAAGGCACTATAAAACACCAAGTGTTTGCCTTTTGTTACATAAATAAATGACAAGGCACAAATCAATACAAACACAACGTACATTAGCAAGTTGATCAAATTTACTAGAATTAGAAAATGCAGAGCCAACATCATTTCGGCAATCAATAGTCATATTCGCCGTTACAAGACATGGAAGTTAAAACATATTGGATTCTCAAACATCTCGACTTTCTCGAAAATGTAAACATATTCAGTGCATGTTTGATAAGGTGGCATACAATATTTGA
The DNA here is from genome assembly GCA_903798385.1 of Fraxinus cuspidata. NCBI lineage: Eukaryota > Viridiplantae > Streptophyta > Magnoliopsida > Lamiales > Oleaceae > Fraxinus > Fraxinus cuspidata. The sequence continues at coordinate 12,026 of CAIGRP010002678.1, forward strand.
AAAGCGATTTTAATTGTATCATATTCACTGGTAGTAATCATTGATACTGTACAATGCTATTTTTGCTTCTACTTATTTATTTATTTTTATTTTAGCTCACGCTCTAAGTGAGTTGCACATAACCGTATGTGTGTGTGTGTGTGTATTACATTAAATATTAATTAATCTTTTTTTTTTGGCGGATCTAGCACGAATGGCTGCGACGACTCGTCGGGTGTTGGATCCGCTCCTAATTGTGCTTCGTTTGGGTTTTAAAGCACCCAGGCCATTAAACGTGATTGGAAAATTTTGGAAAAAATATATATGGAAGCAATGCGACCCTTCATTTCAAAATTCAAAATTTATTGTTGAGTTGTTCAAACCAACAAGGTACACCCGTTCATTATATTCCAGAATCGGAATCTTAGCCCTTTGTTTGGGCACGATTCTTACTGAATTTTAAGAATAATTTGGACTGTCGGAATAATATATGGGTCCCAACGCAGTTGTCATTATTGACTCAACATCGAGCAAATTCTCTAAAATGCCAATTTTTCAAATACAATGAAATAAATGTCAAAAGGGTATAATGGTAATTTTGTTTGATTTGGTCAATAAATGTAGCTGCCTTTTTATTGTATAACAAGTAGAATTTTGCTAAAAATCTACTGAAAATGGCTTTCAATGAGAGAAATTTCGTACTATAAGATTGGAGGAAATAGATTGCATAAATATGCTGTAATTGAGAATTAACAAGCCTGAAGTCACACGTGTTAAAATATTAACCACCTTAACCTAGCTGTTAATCTCTCCATTAATATAGACATAAACCATGTAAGTTGAGAGTTTTGAATGTTTTATTTGGAGAAAATAATAAAAATGTATAGAAAATAAAAGCAAAATGTGAACCATCCTAAGAGGCCAATTTAGATCCATTCGGTCCGACATTCATATACGCAGGTCGTGGCCACACACAAGTTCAATATTGAAGTTATGATTGGTCCATGATTTGCACCAGTGCGTGAGCACGAGGAAAGAGTCTGCATGCTACACATAATTACATGCTTCCAAAGTGTAGTCATATATAAAATACCAATTGACTTGATCATTTTCCTATATGAGACAAATTTAAATTATTTTTCCCTCCAACACATAAACCTTTTCCAATTCATCACTTTGAACTTCAATTTCTCATTTCCCAATTTTGATAAGTAAATATATGGTTTCTATGTTCTCAAGGAGGAGAACACGAACGAACGAACGAGTCTTACTCAAAATTATGCCGAAAGTAGACTTCTAAGCTTTTTTTTTTTTTTTTCAATAATCTCCCACATGAATGAAAATTGGGAGCGACATAAAATGGTAGACATAAAGATTTGGTAATATAGTTCAACAATTGAAACCTGCATATGATATATATGTATTACCTTTGAACCTTCCTTTATGAAAGTATATTTATTTTACTAGCGACCAGTGCACGATGTCTTTGAACTGTTCTGCTTTTTGTATAAATGATGATATATTCCACACATGCATCTTCCTAACCCAATTCAATTCTCATTTTTATGTTCGTTTATGGACAAGAGTTTCTAAAAATTAGGCCCACACAATTCTCTTAGAAGCAACCCCACTTTTTAATCACATAGGTGAATTCTTATTACAAATAACCCGCATTACTCTACTTTAATTTTCTACTCATAAGAAGTATCAAATGTCTACCGCTTATCCTTCGTCCTTACAGGTGTTACTGTTACATCATATGAATAGACATGAGGTAACATCCCCCACAATGATTTAATTAAGTCTTTACAATTAGGTTATACTTTTAAACCTAAATCTTGGGATATCTAGTCTACTATGTTGGGTTTCCTTTGTATTTACTATATCGTGCAAGTGCTTAAGTCCCATTTCTTTCCATACTTTTTTCCAGCTAACTCTCTATTTAACCATTTAGTTAGCGGATCTGCAATATTATCCTTTGACCTTACATATTCAATCTCATGACTTCGGTTGAAAGTAGTTACCTTATGGTATTATGTCTACGACATATATGTCTAGACTTACCATTATACATGTTACTCTGTGCCATTCCAATCGCTGATTGACTATCACAATGTATTCAAATTGCTGGCGCGGGTTTTGCCATCTCAGAATATCATTTAAGAAGTTGTGAAGCCACTCTGGCTCTTCACTACACTTGTCTAGAGCTATAAGCTTATATTCCATGGTANCATTATACATGTTACTCTGTGCCATTCCAATCGCTGATTGACTATCACAATGTATTCAAATTGCTGGCGCGGGTTTTGCCATCTCAGAATATCATTTAAGAAGTTGTGAAGCCACTCTGGCTCTTCACTACACTTGTCTAGAGCTATAAGCTTATATTCCATGGTATATCTGGCTATAATTGTTTGTTTACATGATTTCCATGATAAAGTTGTACTTCCATTTTGAATATTTTATATCTGATACCCATTTAGCATCACTAAACCCCTCAATGACAAATGTACAATACATCTCATAAAATGTCATGCAGGTTATCTAAGTATATATAAGTACGAAAATTTTAATAGTATTTTCCTTCCATTGTTGAATTTTATATTAAGAAGAAATCATGACATTCAATTGATTAAGAATAAAATAATAAAAAATTTATGTCATATTAAATTAAATGATGTGTAAGTTGTGTGCGTATGTATAATGTTATTTTATGAAATTTAACACTTTTATTTACTCATCGGGTTTTATAATAGTAAAATTTATAAAACAATGCTATGGATTTATGTTTAAAAAGTGAATTTTGTCGAGATTCTAAATAAATGGTAAATGAACTAGGACATTTGACACATTGTTTTTGTGGACAACTAGGGACATATCCTCTTACTATTCTAAAAGTAAATACTAGGATTCAAAGTAAGTAAACCTCCCCTTATTTTTCATTTGTACGCCACGAGTAAATGTATAAATGTGTTATCTAAATTGCCCTTTTGTAAACATGATATTTGATTATTATATTTTATATCATTAATGTTTCTTGTGACATATTCATACATGACAATGCATCCATAAGCACACATGAAATTTCAAGGAATAAACAGTTTCCAAATGTCATGAGCCAAAGAATGTTATTAAAGATATGCATCTTGAATGTCACGTTAAGAAGTGTATGTCTATACCATTTCAATGTTTAATGATAATGTTAACAACTTTGTAGTACTACCGATGGGACGAACTAGATTCCTAATAATAACTCACTGGATTTTGATTGACTAGGTGATACACCGAGTGAACTCTTGATGTCAATGTTATGATTTATAAAGAAATGAAATAAAAGTTGATACATATTGAGCAATGCTTTTTTATTTTAAAAAAAAATTCATATGCATATCAAAAGTATGCATCATATGAATCATGTTTGCTTACTGAGCATTAGCTCATTATACATTATCTAGACGATGAAGGCAAGATGATTCGAAGATGACGAATTGTGGCGACACGTACTCAATATTATCATACTTAGATATTGAATTCGTTTCATATATAAAGTTAACATTCAATTTATTGTCTTATATTTCATTAATCACAAATTATTTTAAAATAAAGTTTTTGATATTTATTATGTTCAAAAAAAAATTAAATCGCTTTTTCACATTTATGATTTTAAGAGAATCAAATAATAGTACTTCCAAATCTAAGTATCTAGATTTGGGTGTGTTACAGTTTGGTATTAGAACTCAGAGTTACAAAAACGATTCTGTAGACTCTAAAAATATTTAAGTTTTTTTTTCTTGAAAAAAGGGTAAAATACTGAGTTCTTGCCATGATGGTCCTCTCGCGATCATCTGGTAAGCTTGAACATTATTTCATACTTTGCTAATTTGTATTTGATGCGTACTTGTTGTAAGTCTAATAATGTTGTATGTAATTATGGCGGAGATGCCTTTGTTTATGTTAGTGGGTAAGTGGATGAGGCAATTGATATTTCAAATTTTTAGGTCGGATCACGAGTTCTCACATTGACCATTAAGTGTATATATATATATATATATATATGTATATGTATATGTATATAAGTTTACTTTAAGAATAACTCGTTAATTATATGGGTAACCACTTTTATACTTAATGGTCAATGTGAGAACTCG
>CAIGRP010002693.1:0-28007 GCA_903798385.1 Fraxinus cuspidata
ACCATTTTGAATTCCACTGCATTGCTTAATGCTTTTATCAGACATGAGAATAGAATCAGGATAAAGAATCATGATTTCAATGCCACCCTCTTTCTTGGACACACCGAGCATATTATCCAATTTCTTCATTTCTTTCTCAAGTTCACCCATTTCTAAGCTCCCAATGCTGCCAAATGCATTTCCCACAGACTGAGCATCACTAACTAAGTAATCAATATTGTTTGCAGTTCTCGTCTATGAATTTCAAACATTGAACATAAAGGGGAAATAGTCTTTTCTCATGGTGTACAAACTGGGAGTCTCAGTTAACTAGTATGATTAACATCCCATAAAAATTAAGCAAAAAACCAAGTAATCCAATCACACCGCACAAATAGAAAAGACCTTACACAAAGAAATAAGGAAAACAATATCACTTTAATGAATTAATAACAAAGGACACATAAAATACAAACATATAAATACAGTGCTAAAGACACAAAGGAAGGGGGACGGGCTAGGTGAACGAGATAGATATTTTCAGAAGCCCAGTTCCATCAAATCCAATAACAATACAACAAAGAATTACACCTACATAAACAGATATTAACGCATCCATTTGTATAATCATATACACAAAAATTGGAGATAGATTGAGGTTCATAGTTCATACAGTGGGACCATAAACGGGATCGGAGGCAATAAACTCTTCCACTATAGAGCTATCCCAATGGGGCATTGGCTTCTCTGGGTTAAGAACTCTCGAGTAGTTCTCCAAAAACGAAAATCTCTCAGCCCAGAACTCCTTGTACCCTTCCCAGTGTCGCTTGAAGAACGATTTTTGGTCCTCGGTTTCACTCATTCTTATCTAAAAATATAAATTCTTGATTTGGGTGTCTTTAATGATTTAGATTTCTATAAAAAAATTCTCTCTATTTCTTGATTTCGACTGTGAAATTTAGATATTGTTGGGAGGTGTCATTTGTATATGATGATTGTGAGATGGGTGTCTTGATCTGCTGCTACGCGTCTATAGTATAGTGCCTTGTACTGGACCATAGTGTGTAAGCACGTTGCTGTCTTTTTTTTTTTTTCCTGTGATTTAATTTTCAGAATTTTTTTACTTCAGATTTTTTTTGTTTTTTTTTACTTGCCCTAATTGGGAAACCACATCATTTGACAAACAATTCAACCTTTGAATGTTGTATGTGGATTTTCTTGTGGTAATTTTTTTTTTTTTTTGTTAAGAATATGTAAATATGATTTTTAATAAAACGATAAAATTTTCTATGCAAAATCACTTTTAACATTACGTGTTTATCTTACTAGTTTTATTGCATATGTTCTTTAATCTCATTTAGCTGTGTACCAAACAAATCAAATACAGATAAAGTTAGACAACTATTGAAATTACACACACTATGATAGATTTCTCTATAAGGTGAATCTATTTCACTATACGAAAGCGAAAAACTAATAAAAGAAAAGGGTGCGATTTTATAATTAAACAAAAATTCTTGACAATATATATTAAAATAGTATTTCATTAAGCCCCTGTTTAGTACCCATTAAAATTTTCATTCTCATTCTTTTACTCATTTTCAACCACACATTCTTCAATAAAATAATATTTTCCATCACATCAATAACTTTTCCTTCTTTTTCAACCACAAATTCTCCATCAATCTACTATTCCAAAATACATTCTTCCAAAATAATGTGAATCAAACACACCCTAAATTTGTGAGGAACTCATAAGTACCTCAAATAAGTAAGAAGAAAAGTGTGAAAATACATTTTTCTTTAGCCCCTCTTTGATGCCATGTAATTTTTTTGAAAAAAATGAATTTTGAAATAATAATATTTTGGATACGTGACATTAAAATGTAGGAAAAAGTTTTTGATTTACATTCAAAATATTTTATTTGAGAATGTGTAGTTGAAATGAATTTTAGAAAAAAATAAATTTCTGGAAGAATGACAGTAGACAAATATGAACTTAATGATATTCGATCTAACATACTGAACAAAACATTTGCAGATAAATTAGATGGAATTCTAGGCATTACACATACCACAATAGTTTTGCATTACATCCATGAGGGACTCATTCAAGTATCCCTACCCCAAGTTCAAGAAAAGTGTGGGAAATTAACTACAAAAAGCATTTGAGCTTTCCCCCTAAAAATAAGAAATTAAGAACATAAAGTCTTATAATCTAAAATACTTAGTCTAATTCATAAACTGCAATAAATGGCATCAAAACGCTCCCCATCCAAAGCTTCCCATTCTTCTCCTCCGCTTCACTTACTGCTTTAACAACTTTCCCTTGCTTGTCCTCCAAAATCTTTATAAGCTTACCTTCTGGACTATACTTCACGACCACGGCATGAGGGCGCCCCCCGATTTGCATGAGATAATGGATCTTTGCAGCTATTGGAAGCTTTAGCAAGAATTTCCGGGCTTTCGGGTAAAGAGAGGATAAATAAGCGTATAGAGATCGACGACAATGGATTGCAACCCAGAATTCACCCTTTTCATTTGTTCTAACGTTATCGGGGAATCCAGGCAACACGGCCATTGTTTCGGAGGTGCCAGCCTTTTCACCTCTCAACCAATACTTCCGCAGCCTACATAATTGGAGGACATATATTTTAATATAGTTAATGCATATTTGGTACACAGTATTGGACATGACGTGAGTATAACAAATCAGATTTTAGCTTCTTGTTTTTCTTCTTTCGTATTATTTTCCATGTTATCAAATGCTATTATCTAGATAAATAATCTTTGCTGCAAATTTTACTACTATAATAACAGAAAACTGTCATTTCCTTTCCTTTCCATTTGAGCTTGAAGAGACTCGTCGAATTCTCAAATAGAACCTATTGTTCAAGGCATTGTGTGTTAGTATGTTACTATTAACAGAACCTCCTAAAATGAGTAATACAAAAACACATTTCTTGCCGCTTGAGACGTATTCATATAGAAAAAAAGTGACGGAAATCTGAAGGTTTTCTTCTTTTACTTATTTTCTCCTTGATGAAGAGGATGGGGTGAGAGGTAAGAATTTCATGCACAATGTTTGTATTAAAGATATACGAGTACCTGCCAATCGAAGCCTCACAGAACACAAGAAACGATCCGTCTTTACTTAGGGACACACCATTTGGAAACTGGAGATTCCGAACAAGAATAGTAGTTTCTTTTGTCTCCGGATTGTACTTCAGCACTCTCCCACTATCTTCTCCAGAAAAAACTAACTGCATGAAGTTCCTGAAACAAGTGCAGCGTGAGAACTATAGATTCCGATTCTGATCTTACAATTCTACGACAAACGATGCAAATATATATATGCATGTAGCATCGCGTGAAATACAGTTGAAAGTACTTATAACTGGTTTTCCACCCGAAGATTTTATATTCTAATATTCTTTTCTATGCTCCCCCCTCCCCCCCCCCCCCCCACCCCCCCCCACCCCACACACACACAAAACTCTCAACCAAGAATTGAAGTTACGACTTCCCTACTCTTCCTTCTAATCGACCCACAAAAATCACAAATACAATATAAACAACACTTCGTCAGCAGCAAGACACTTTGTTTATTGACAACAAACTAATAGGTAAGAGTTATTTTAAGCAAATAACCTTTTCTTTTTCAGTTAAAATTACGGAAAATATAACTTATCCAAACATGTGTGAAAACAGGTAGCGTACTTCCCTTTTTAATCTTAGCCAAATATGTAAAATCTTATGCTACCTTCTTTGGAATTTGGTGCTGCTATCGGTAAAATAGATGTTCCCTTCATCGTCAACGTCCAAGTCATTTGTAAATCCAAAAGGAATTCCTTCGGCCTCAGTTGCCAGGGACGTGGCTAAACCACCTTCAGGCCCAACTTTCATCAACCCCAAATATGCATCTGCAATATACAAATCACCAGTTCTTTTGTCGAATCTTAGACCCAATGGCCTTCCACAGATATGCTCGTTCTTCAAATAGCCAATGGGCGATGGTTTTGGGTCACATAGTCCTGACCTGAAAATTTAAATTGAAGTTATAAAGCAAATACGATCCAGAATCACTATCTTAAAAACGCTAGTCGCGTTTTCGTCCATCTTCAAGACAAGATCACCATCAAAACTGTGTAAACCACATTAAATGTTGGAACTAGGATCACTATTCACATTTGTATACAGGTAAGTTTAGAGGCTTCCCACCTCAAAGACAACAAACTAAATCTTATTCCTAATGGTCTTGGCTACATGAATATCTACTCGCCACTTCTTATGATAAATCCTACACCTAAAGATGTAACGAAATTAGATATTTTGCAGCCTCATCCGACCATGCCAAACACTATGCAAAATGTTACAAACCCTTTATCTAAAAGCCTTAGAACTCACCCACACGCCTAAAAAGCAGCCTGCTAGGGAGGGTTCTTAACGAGTTGAGATTTGCCGACACGTCAATACATTTTTGACACTTCAGCACGTCTTTTCTTCTTAACAAGTGGGAAGACATGAATACACTTTTGACACCACGGCCATTACACCTTGGCACATTCATATTGGGTGGACAGCAAATTGTGGAAAACAGATCTCAAATCTGGTTCTTAAAGTGCTTATGAGCCCACTAGACAAGCCTTTTACGAATGTTCCATACAAAACTATAATTTCAAGTGGCATTAAGTGAAAAGAAGAAACATATCAAGAAATTGCATTCTCACCGATTAGCTGAAGTGTAAGCAAAATCAGTCCATTTCACACCATCCCAAAAGACAACCCTCCCATCAGCCACCCCGGTGTATGGGCCGTGGCCGGTCCGGTCAAACGCCATGCTCTCCGGCCCTTGAACCTGGTTCAAGAACTTGATTTCAGATTTTTGTAGCAAATTTTCAGGGTCTCTTTCAAGAGGGATTTCAGACCACGCCGGCATTTCGACCTTAAACGCCTCAAACTCCGGGAATTCAGATATCGCACTGTGCTTGTACGGGTCCACAGCACAGTAAATCGCCACCAAAAGGAACACACCGGTGAATACTCCGGCAAGTTTCATTGCAACACTATTGTGTTACTATTTCCACTTTTGAACGAATTTAATGATTTTATAGACTTACCCTCGTTAAATTCCGACTGAATTTGCATTTGCTACCTAACTACCACGCACCTAATTAGAAACTCTTCTATTTATTTGGTGTGAATCTTTCTATGAAGAGAGAACTACCAGTTGCCTACTATAGACAGAGAGAGAGAGAACACAAAGAATTTGATAAACGGCTCAAGGGAGTGGCAGGCGGCAGGCCCCGCAGTCCTTTTGGGCGGATCTTCCAAGAACAGAAACCGTATGCATGGAGCCATGGACTATATGTGCGGGCAAATATTTGTTAATTTTCACGTAGTGTGTTTAAAGCGTGTTTGTTTTGTATTGAGATAATAGCGACTTACATAAAAGATTTGAGCCATGAAGTTTTTGTTCAATCATGTTGTGTACTTTTTGAATATTATCGAGTTGACTCAAGAATGAATTGAATGGTTCGGTTAAGTCGACATAGTACGAAGACTTAAAGTTTCATCTTAAAAGATCTACCTAATTTTATTGTGTGTTATTATTGATCCATTCTTTGATTCTAGCGAGAGCGGAAGTGAAAATATCGTTATAAAAAGTGTGATAAAAAAATTTCACTAATAGTGAATTTAGTACTAAAGAGCAACAAAAATTGACCCAGCATAGTGTCGATTATTCTATTCGATCATTTTTCGAGAAAATTTAGTTATGAAGAACAACAATAAATAGTCCAACATAGTATCGACCTTCTAGTGGATCACTTTTCATATATTACAAAGATGTTTAGTTACAACTAGAAAAGTTGTTAGATTAATAAAATTCTATTCAAAAAAGCTCAAATATGCTATATTTTATTTTCAAAAAGTTCAAACGTGATTACTTTCACTCACTTTTCCAACAATACATCCATATAATTAAAATAAACTTAACTTAGCTTGTTTGATCATGGTTGGATCATTGCAACAACTACATTAGTCTTTAAAATCAACTTCCAAAGAAAGATACTACCATTAATTATAAACTCACAAACTAAATCTTAGCTACCGATGTAAATGATAATCTAGCATCCTTCATTTCACCACTCATTTCAAAACTTTAGCCTAACGATGTGAAATAACTACATTCCACACCCTCCTTTTACAATTGATGTTCACAATAGCCATATTCCCAACTAGGTTAATTTACTGAACTCATCTTCTATTGAAAGTAGTCATCCCCACAAGCCTGCTTGCTTTAATATCAATTGTAACAAACAATAGATAAAACTCACCCTTAACCCAACTTGTAAAAAGTGGGTTCCAATTAGTTATAAACCCACAAAATAAGCCTCACCCCTTGACTTGTTTGATCATCACAAAAAAAAAAAATCGAACTAAGCCCTTTGTTTGAGAACCATTATTTGGGTAAAATAAATTTTTGAATATTGATTTTTCAGTGGATGTGTAATTAAAAAGTAACGAAACGTTTTGAATTTATGTGCAGAATATTTTATTGTGTGAATATGTTATTGAAAATAAGTATATAGAAAAAATTGAAATTATGATCGTCAAACAAGCGCTGAAGATCAAGCCTCATTATCGAAATTTGTTTCCAATTTGAATACTAAAAGCCCAAATTAAGTTTGGCTCAAACTTAAATCAGACTTTGAAACTGAAACAAGCTAAAGTCGATGAAACGAACGAACAATGAAACGCAAAGATGGACATAACTAACGGAATAAAGTACATTGCCAAGATACTAATCAAGTCATAGTATCCGAAAAGAATAAACAAAACCTTAAAGTAAAATTATATTAGATAGCATGTCAGTACTAGTAGCCTAACTAGGAACAGATTGGCCTGTTGAGCACAAACACCAGAGAAATTTCGATGTTATCCTGATCGATTTGATCAATAATGGCGGGAATCAGTGTCATAAATCCGGCCTCCCGGGTATTGAACTTTAGGCTCAAATCCCTGATCCCTAGCACTGCCTGAAAACCGACTTCGTTCCCTGTAAGAATCATATTGATCAGCATTGTAAGCTCGTTGTGGATCCCCTGCTGGAGAAGTTCTAACACTGTACCCATGAGGATCACTAGTGCCCATGTGACTGTTCGGATATTGGTCCATTGCTGCCTGCTGGTATTGCTGTTGCCTTGCACGGGACTCCCTCCGAAGAAGCTCGTTCCTTCGAGTGGCATGTCGAGCTCGAAGTGCAGCTAGCTGCTCTTGATATTGTATGTTGATTGTGTTTATTCTCTGTTCCACACCATATACAAATTGATCAAAAAGAAAAAACAGAAAAAAGAAAACCATGCACAAACTGATCAGGCACATCATAAATTGAAAAAGCACAACTAAATTAGATAGAGAGGCTACTCCTATCGCATCTGAGCAAAAGAACAGTGCTTAGTGCTCTATAAATTTTTTTTAAATATCCTCTCCAGTGCAAAAGCACATCTTTTGTTCACGGTTCCTTTAAATAGTCTAATCATAACAGGAAGGTTAAACATACTGGTTACACTGATTGTTAAGTTTCATTTTGTTTTGCTACAATTTGGTCACTCCACCCATGCTTGCTAGTTTGCGAAAGGAAAAGATGATGTGTCAGCCTAGCTATTTGCCAGTAGGCTGACAACTGAACAGCTATGTCAACTTTTAAAAGTTAGTCAAACTAATGGGTATGGACGTTGTAACAAAGTGCAAGTTCCTTGACCGAATTGAAACAAAACAAAGAATAGTGACCAAAACGAAGTTTCCCTTAAAAGTTCAATCATAATTTTTGTTCACAAACTACTGTCATATCAATAGAGTAGGCCTAAATTCGACAACGATTGCGTGGTAAAAATAAAAAATTTGTTGTTTGCACGAACAGATCAGCTGCATACAAGTAGCTTTAATGCATACAAAATCCGCAATAGGAACAGAAGTGAAGCCAGGACTTTGCTTGGAGGTCTAGACCACGTATACTTGAATTTTTTGCTTATCTACTGACCATTTTTGTTCAACTCCAAACTCGTAAATTAATGTGAATACGGTTCCTCTATTTGAAAATATTAAAAATGTACCAAAAGTTTAAACTACATTGAACAAGTCAATAAACCAAATTAATATTGCGATTTGTAGGTTAAATAGTCAGTTGATAAATAAATAAAGCATGCTTCAAGTTTAACTAGTGACAAATATCCTAATGACACGGCCAGAAGAATCAGATTTTGAACAATTTAATTTTTAATGCACCATGTACCAACATGGAGTCCATCCACGACTCTGGGGTATTGTATCCTTAAAACGAATGTATTTGATCTATATTTTACCATAAAGTATCCATTATTACCTGCTATGTTATTTACCTGAATCAGCATTTCTAGAAGAAAATGTGTAAGATTTGATTTTATAGTCCTTTTGACCACAATTGGATAATTGGGTAAATTGGAATCCAGATTGTGTATACAATCACAATTGATTTAGAAATTATAATGTAGGTGAATGTCTAAAACCAAACCGTAAAGGGTGGTATATCAAGACCAAGCAATTAGGCACATTAGTTATCAGGTCTCACAAATCACAATACTTGTTATCCTTGTTTAATTAATCCCCACTTGTCCACGGTTATATTAGCTAATTTAGTCACTTTTAAAAGATAAAGAGATACTTGGTTCTCATGGCAAAACATGATATCAGTGACACAAAGTTAAAAGAGGGGTGAATATTTTTTCACACTATTCCTAACGTATTAATTCATATAAAATTGTGACATGCTAACAAGATCCAAATCACATTCATTTAAATAAAAATATTCCGAAAAATGAATTTTTAAGTGCAAACAAACATGATACAAAATTCCTAAGGAAAATGGTCACTACTTAGTATTTTATTACTAGTTTAGTTTTACCCGTGAAAAATTATAAATTTGTATTCCTAATAAAAAGAGATCTCAAAGAATGCACCTATGGAAAATATACACTTGAATCCAACATCTTTATCTAAACAAGCTAAGTACATTCGTTGACCTAATCCTTTTATTTTCCATCTACCCCGCATACGAAAATAATGACAACAGAAAGCAACAGAGAAGGGTTTAGATGTTATAGCCTTCTAGCAACAACGAAACATACTTTCTTTGATAATTAGCTGCATCATAAAACCATTTCAACTCAAAATTAAAAAGAAAAGAGTATAAAGATGAACAAACCTCCCGATGCCTAGCATTTTCGACATCCTCTGCATCAGTTTGTTCCTTACTCAGTTTCATGATGTCATCAAGGAATCTCTGCTCAAGACCTTCAAAAGTCTGTGATATGCGATTATCTTCATAACCTATGTCCATATCCTCTTTGCGAGGCTGATGTCTGGGATCACTACTTTGTTTTTCTAATGGCATCTGAGGATCTGGCCTCTGATCTTGGTAATAGGATCTAGGTGCTTGATATCCTTGACCTATAACACAAAATCTTCAAGTTAACACCCAACCGAGAGAGAGAGAGAGAGAGTATTTTCCTCGCTATTTTCAGAGGATCGGGTGCTCATGCGGTGGGAGGGTCCTTGAGGGATGGGGGACAAAATAATGATTCATGTATCCTGCTAGATTCCAGAAATAAACCCTTCTGAGCTTACCTTTTCAAACATTCAAGATCACTGATACTTTTGTCAAGTTTAGTAACTGAAAAAATATGGTATGTTTGGCTAAGCTCAAAATTAACTAAACGCTACATTTTAAAAAAATATTTTTGTTTCCAAACATGTTTGGGGATATGTAACAGTTGCCCGGATCAAGGACATGGTGGTAGGAAGTTAAAGCAGGATCCCTTCTAAAATCATTTAAATAAGTTGCCTAAGATACATTAGATGTTTTAAAGACAATCTTGAGATCATGCAATTCCAACAGGCAATAAGAATAAGAACGCTTACTTATCTAGAGACAAGCTATGAGAACAGCTGTCAACAAGAATAAGGCTTGTACAATATAGTTCAGTTGCTATGTTGGCTCCTTAAACACAAAACATCCTATGTTAATCACTCGAAGCACTTCATAAAGAATAAATAAAGCAGAAACTGAGCACAACTCCATTTGAATTTAAATTTACTCCTCATTAATATAATCAGCATTTTGGACTCCTCCAAGCTTTGAATGGATTGATTTATAGCCAAACTTGTGAAAGCAAATTTAAGTTGCAGCTCCATAATGACATTTGGAGTCAGCCTAATTTATCCTGAATGTTAGGCAGATATGTAATATCACCACATTATGCAATTGTTACACCAGAAGTTAAAGGTTCTACATGAGCTCCAGTTCTGGATTGTGGGTAGGGCTGCAAGGAAATGGCTCCAGTTGTAGACAGGTATAAAGCTGCATGGACGTCCAAACGAACATGCCCCATTCCCTGTCTTTGGAAGAATGCAGGCTTTAAAGGTCACTTCCTATCTATGGTCCCTTCAAGTGAAGGGTAAGGAAAGTACTGTGGACTCGGAGACTTCTAGCCATGTGTTGTGAGGCTTCAAGAAGCCAATGAGGAGAGTCTCAAATAGCTCCTGGGTGAGATTACACATACCCCAAGCCACTTCAACTGGCAAACAGCTGGCTCATCCCCTAGTTAAGATTGATAAATTGAAGTTCTAATCTTGGGATGACCAAAAGTTCTACAAGAAATGATCTAAAAGTGACTGGATGTTCTGCAATTCTTAGTGCACTAAGAAACAAACGTAACATCCAACTATGAATAATATGAGAAAAAATAAATATCATAACCAATTAATTCTTTTCAGCATAATTAAAAGTACGCTTTAGCTTCCTCTTCTTACAACTTAAATCCTGTGCTCGTTGGACAGCAAGAACTCTGGGGAAAAAAAGGGCCCTTAACAACCCCTCCAAACCCTCAAGCAAAATAGTGATTCATGCATTTTGCGGATGAAAAATTAATAAAAATGCCGAGTTCAACGTACATGAACTATCCACAAAAGAACCGAAACTAGCACACTTACCAAATAACTCCAAACATGTGGTATATTTCGATTTATAATATATATATATTTTTTTAATACAAACATTAATCTTGGGCACTTAATACTCATGATGTCTTGCACATACTAATATCTCCACAAAGAAAGTAGAAATCTTTTATCCTATCAATATTCGTAATTCTTTAATTTTTCTTACAACTAGCAAGCACGGAGAAAATTAACAAAAAAGCAAATTATACCATAGGCAGGTGACAGACTTGACACTATTCCAAGCAACTTAGAAATTACACTTTAATCCAAAGATAAAAGCTGAAAGAAGTAAAATAGAAATTTTACCTTCGTCGAATGATGCATGGGGTGACATGGAATTCATAGGCAATTTATTGTGACCGCCATCTCTTTCCCATCGCCATTGGTTATGATGATGATTAGGGTCCTTCTCCTGCTGCTCTTGGTGGCGTCCTTGGTAATATCCTGACCTGCTTTGCTGCTGCTGCTGATTCATTTGAGCTGCGGCGCTACCGTATGCGCCGCGACCGCCGCCTGAATCACCCCTGTACCTTCTCATTTTTCGAAGGTAATCGTCAGTGAATTTATCTGCTGTGGAGGATTTGGGGGAATTGTGAAATTGATGTGTGTATATACCAATTCAATGTACAAGTTTTGAAGCGATAAGTACTTATCCTTGCATAATAAATTGACATTTTATGACACTTCATTTAAAGTTAATTCTGAAAATGGAAAGTAATCATTCTCAATTTGCAAATTTTTGGATGAAATTAAAATTGATGAAAAACATTCATCAATGTTTAGCTAAGTTTATAAACGCAACCAAACCACTTTTTATTCGTACATTTCGTAAAAAACCAATTTTAGTGGGACTATCAATGAAATAAAACACACTATACAAAGTAAGTTAAATCATGAAACCGCATTGCGTTCTAATCAGTTGACCTAATCATAACACATGCTACAAAATCGTGCTTGCAATTTTCCCCTGTTCGATTGATTTGCTAAAAATTTGACTGAAATGATATACCCCCAAAACAAATGATGTTGGATGGAAGACATGCCTACAAGAAAACCATGTGCATTTCGATCGATTAGCTAGGCATAATGCACACACAGTAACATAGTGCTTGCTATTGCCAATTGCCCTACATCGAGCTATTATCCACCTATTATTTTTGGGTTTCACCAGTGGTGCATCTCTAAGCGGTTACACCCCCCTCACATGGAGGTGATGCTCACTTAAATAATTTTTTTTTTTATTTAAGTGGGTCACACCCCATGTGAGAGGGGTGCAACCCCTTAAGTACATCCTGATGTACTACTAGCAAAATTCATCATTTTTATCTATTTTATAACTTAGATTGTTTATAAACACTTGCCTAACAAGTTTTATCAGTTTAACCACGTAATTTTTATCTATATTTTAGAATCTGAATCAGTCATAGTGCACTCTCCACATCAACTCAACATCTTAATATCGAGCTTGTCTTTGTTAGGTAAGCTTTACTTCAAACCATTAGTTGTCGGCCTTACTAGCTTTACCAAGGTTCACCCTCTCCAGGTTGATCCTTCACATGGCTAGTGTATTCTTGAGCTCGGTTTAAAGATTTTTCGTCCGAAATGAGACCTTTGATAAACAAACATTCACATAACTCATCACTCGAATTGTAGGTAAGGGCGAAGAACCACGAGGTTGGACCATCACGGCCCAAGGTAGCCTGAATCGTACTCGGCATGTGCCAAGTGTGGGTCCAACACTGCTGCACTAGTCCAATTGAATATCAATCTAGAATCGCGCACACCAGTGCGTAAATACTGTGCCTGGCGCGAAAACCTGGTCTAACGCGCAGGTAAATATTTAGAAGTAGAAAAATCAAGACAATGGACTTAATCAGATAATCATGCACGCAAGAAGCCACCAATACGATGATCAAATCCACTCTAGTATCTAAATTTCAAATTCGTAACAATTTTCGTGTATCTGTACACGAAATTTGTTGTACACGATAAAGCTACACGTGTGTACAGGAGATAACTAATGACACCAGCTATAAATCCTAATACAAAATGGCTTATCTTTTCACAGAGGTGGTATCAAATAGAGTAGAAACAAAAATTACACATAGCAATACCCTCTATTATACACACATCCAAGCAGATTTCAACATCATATATCCCACCAAGCACTATACAGACCGGACCTTGAGTCCTCTTAAAACATAAATAAAAATAATATATCAACCTGAGAAACGAAAAGAAAGAAATTATGTAACAAGAAATACCCACTCGCCTATGCGGGGAAGAAATGATGAAAAACTGCAACTTCTGTCTGAAGCTCATGTGAATGGTACAACTTTCACTATCCCCAACAAACAGCTTTCAGCAAAACAAATGTAGGCAACTCGCTGCATGCAAAATGGTGCTCGGACGAAATTGTGTATTCTTTTAAAGGCCGATCAAGAATGTGAATGATAGCATGAGTTCAAAGCCTTTCTGTTTCCATAAGGAATACAAACCGGAGAATCCTCCATGTGGAGCCTTGCTATGTACAAATCACTGCAAATTTCAGGTGTTAGCAAGAGCCTCGAAGAAGTGTAAAACTCGTGAGCATGTTTGGCTAAGCTTAAAAGGGTCGCTTGCAAGTAAATAAGTCAATTTTAAAATAATTAGTTCGTTTTAATTGAGCAAAAGTGAAAATAGGTTACCGATTTTGATAAGAGTTGGTTTCAAAATAAGCAACTTTTTTTACTTAAAAAGTAAGATAAGGTAATTTATCCATGCACGGTTGGGAACAAAAAGTTAAACTTTACTTATTTTTATGCTTAGCTAAACATACTCTGTATCTGGAAGCATAATCTAAATCATAACAAGAGAACCTCGATCATTAGCAACTTGAGGACGTCCTCTGGTTGGCGTAGGTGGTCTGTTAGCATTGAGTTCCTAATTTTACAAGAAAAAGTAAAAATAGAAAAGGCAATATCAGTATCAGCATAATGTGAGAAGACATTTGTTGGATAGCAGAGAACATCAGCAAATGAAAGATGGAGATTGCAGTAGAACCTGCATCCAAGTTTCTTCTATATGGCGTTCAGGAGACGTTTCTGGAGATGAAATTGCAGGAGGCAGTGGATGAATTAGTTTTGGCACAACCACTAAATCTCGACCCAAAACCAAGATAGCGCCAGCATTATTTGCAGTACCTGAACGATTTAAAATAAGAAAATTGAAGAGAATTCAAAATGAAAGCAAAATTTTGAATAGTGGAATATAAGTAGACCAATATTTAGTAAAATTAGGTAATACCACAGTAGTTTGTGGCTGAAAAGAGAGTAATCAGATGTCCCTGAGCAAATCTTTCAAATCCATCCATCACACATTCATGTGCCCGAACAATCAATTGAAGATCATTGTTATTACAGAACTCCATTACACGGTCAGGCTGCAAAGTTAGAGAAACTTAGATGAGCCATACTGCACGACTGATAAGAGAATTAACAAGAACTCAAACAAATTCTCCATCTGAAGCACAGAATCGTCCAAGTATAAACTTAGATGAACCATACTGCACGACTGAAGAGAATTAACAAGAACTCAAACAAATTCTCCATCTGTTGCACAGAATCGTCCAATTGTAATTATAAACATAACATTGATTTGGATATAAGACAAGGAATAAGGGTAAAATAAACCAACTCATATTCTTCATCTTATAACCTCAATCACTTCACAATTAACCTCACTGGAATAAGGGTAAACTAAAACAACCAACAGAAACAGCTAGCCAGGGCAGACTCCACAAATCCTTTGTGAACCTGCTAAATAATATAACTTTATCACCGCCTCTCAGAATAATATCTTTAACCATAACTACTCAGAGGCTTCTTCAGTCCACTGGCAACAAAATTAAAGAAAAAATGAAGTCCTATAAGATGACAGGCCTTAGAAATTCACAAGGCATGCATTAGCTCTTTCAATTGCTTTCTGATTGTTGTTCAAGTTGCAAAGTTTTTAGCTGCTCCTAGACTTTGGCAAGTCATCACCAATTTTTTAAATCAAAAAGAAAAAACAATTAAAGCTAGGATGTAGAATTGTTCTTGACTAAAAACAAGCACAACCCTTCAGCAACAAGAGCACGTCCTATTTGCAGACTAAGAAAGTGCAAATTTGTACCTAATTAATATGAACATCAGTAGTAATAACCCCCTACATCCCTCAAAACACAAGCATGCACGCACAAAAATAAGGATAAAAAAGATCAATTTAATTTCAACAAATCACTGGGCCAAACAATGAAACAGTCATCATCCTAAAGAGAGAATCAAAACCGAAGAAGTTGAAAACAGATTATGAGAGAAGTGCCAACCCCAAAGGTAACCAAGCCAGGACCCCTTGCATTTGGTCGTAATCCTTCTACACTGTCGTTTTCTGTGGGATCAGACCTACAGTGAAATATTCAAGTGTAAGAACAGAAATGGGAAAATTAGAAGAAGACAGAAAATAAAGAGAGAACAGACATGCACTAACCACAACAAGTCCATAAGAACAATTGATCCTGCTTCCATAGTAATGGGACGCTGAATATTCTCAATTTGTTCTACATGGTTGATTGATCTTCCAATACCTCCATGCATACAGAGAATTTTTTCCTCTATCAATGCTGCCAGAGGAAGCCAGTTGAACAATCTGTTTACACGATGCCATGCCCAGATTCCGTCTCTCTCACCCTATTCAATGAATCATTATAAGGTCCCTACATTTTTTTCAGAATAGAAAAGCACTAGTAAAACCGATGATAATTTACCATGCGTTCAATGCACTCAATTCGAAAGCCAAAAAGAGCATTGATGTCTGCGGCTTCATGATTACCACGAATTAAATGTATTTGGTGAGGATGCTCAACCTACACAAGCATTTATTTGGATGAAGATGCATTAGATCACTTCATTCAGAATGAATGAGGGAAAAGAAATGATAAGACTGTACTGACAGACAGGAGTACCTTCATGGCTAGTAGAAGAGTTATGGTTTCCAAGCTGTGCTGGCCACGATCAACATAATCCCCCAAGAACAGATAATCAATATACCTGATAGTTATGTACAAAATTAGCATAGTCAGAATAGAAAGCCAAAATTGGGGAAGACAAAACTAAGCCTTAAATCCGGAAACATAATCTAAAGGCTAGCCCAGGATAAATTCAAAAGAAGGAAATAGAATAACAGAAGCCAAATTTCAGGGTTAATATAAGCTAAATTTCTTTGAAAGACCTCCCATACCAGAGTGCAAATCAGTTATAAAGCCCTAAATCTAATTTGTGGAAAATCAGTTATAAGGCCCTAAATCTAATTTATTAACATCCATACTCCTGTTTCCCGGCACCCTCCCCTCTATGACGCAAAGCAAGGAGCCTTTTGACTGTGAAAGCAAGTGCTGCACGACCCCAAGTAACAGGAAATGCAGCTGCCATAAGTCTCAAGCAAGTTTGCAGTGCCACAACAAATGATATAAGGTTCTTCAAGTACAAACCACCAGATTACCATTATGGACAATTACCAGTTACCACCTAAAATAACTACAAGGTTTAGGATAGCAACATACACAAACTTCCCAACTGGAATGATTAGCTTATCTGATAGAACATGCAATGAACAATAGAATCATGCAACTTCTATGACGGATTTATTAATTGTGTGGTCAATTAAATGTTTATTGACAATACTGGACCATCAAACAGAAGTAGCAACAGATGAAGCATCATGGCCGCTAGCATGAAAAATTGAACTGTCACAGCATAAGCATTTGGTAGAAGGATGCTATAGATTGAAAACTTACGCTATATCCCCAGCAGTTGAAGGCGATCCATACTCATCAAAAAGACGCATAAGATCCCCAAATTGCCCATGCAAATCACCAAATATCTTAATAGGAGCCCTGAGCTGTAGTACACTAGGTTCACTGGCAAATATTTTCTCAGCACTATCACAAAGATCTGCTACCTCATTGCAATCCAAGAAAAACTGTCTGCGAACTGGAGGCTTCCAACCACGAGGTCTCAGAAGATGAGCAATCACCTGGGAATGCAGAAGACAGGCCATGAGGCTACAACTTCAAAATAACCAATTTACGATGAGCAACATTAAATAAAATGGACTCATCATGATAGACAAATAGTCAGAACAATTGGATTAATTACCTATAGATTATTGTTTGCATGGTTACAAAATTACTGGAAAAAAATATATAAAACAATCCAATTTTATAACTTAGAAATATAACCATTTGATTAAAATCCCATGCATTCAGAGAATTGTGATTTCTTCTTTTAGTAAGTGGAAAGCACGTGATTTCATTATGGCAAAGTTCAAATTGGCAAAACTCCGGTGGACAATATAATGCAAGAAGAAAGCAGAAGCACGAAATTCTATTCAATTTGACTAAAGCACATAACATGTCATTAGCAATTCACTTTGGGAATCATACTGATGTTCTTCTATGTAATAAAAAAGTTATAAATCTGTACAAGCATTGTATTTGATGAAGTTTACTGTGTTCTGGAGAAGGAAAGGAGTACCTTCTTGGGTACACTGTTAATAGACATTTGTCGATCTAAAAGTTTCCTAGCTGCTGTTGCACTTTCTGGGGTACCGTAACCGACTCGTCTGCCTTCGTTTTCAAACTGATCGATTGAAAGCTGTCTGACCATGCCACCTAAAGCCCCACCAGTTTCTGCAGCCACAACGACCTGCAAACGTATTGATGGCGTATAATGACACAAATATACAACTTTGGTACGACTGAAAATGAAATTTACTTAATATCATTGTTTATTCTTATACTAACAGCACGGTGATGAAGCCGAACTCCAGCTGAAGCAGGACTGTCTGATACTGCAGAATCAGGCTTAATCAAAGTAGATATCTGTTTTCCGCTAAAGGTTGCCTCTGCCCCACGGTCTCTATCGGGCAGCTCAATTTCCTCATTAACTTGCCTAGCTTTAACAGCAGCTAACGTAGCAGTAATTGCCTCCGCTTCTGCTGCTGCAGCCTCAACTAAGTAATCAACACCTTTGCTCAGTCTTCTGCAAAACATATGAATTTAACATCTGAACTTTAAGCCACTGAAAAACAAAGGGCCCGTTTTGCTTTGTGTTTCAAGTTTGAGTTTTTAATTCATTTTCAATTTTCTGTTTTGAGTGTGTATATATGATTTTTAAGAGAAATGTTTGGATTTTCTTCTGGAAAAATTATTTAAAATTTTGAAAATTTATTTTATGACATTTTATTCATAAAATTTGATTATTCAGTAAAAATAGAACAATTTTATATTAATATATTATCAAGTAATATAAACATTTTATAGTTGGCGAATCTTACAATATTTTTTCTCGCTACAAAAGTACAATAAAAATAATAATAAACTGAGTTCAAAATATAGGAAATAAAAATAAAAATTAATAACGTGGATTGAAAATAATTTTATATGTGTTCATGTAAATATTATTTTAGAATTTTTATGTAAATAATTATTAAGATCTTGAATTATTTTTTATAATTTTATTTCTTAGAATTTTTATTTTTTTTGGAATATTTTTATTTTTTTAGAATTTTAGAATTTTATTTATTTTTTAGAATTTATCAATTTTTTTAATTTGTTAGAATTTTATATTCTTATTTTTAATTTTTTTTTTAAGTTTTAAAATTTATTTAAATAAAATTTCATTAAACAATTGTTTTCTATGTTTTGAGTGTTCAAAATTTTCATCAAAAACACTCAAGAAGTCAAAAAAAAAATGAAATTGAGTTTTATGTTATAAGTTTATCTTTGTTTTCGAAAATACATTTTTAGAAATATCAAGCCAAACACGTTTTCAGTGTTTTGTAAAATTAAAAACTTAAAACTGCTTGAAAACAATAAACCAAACGCATCCAAAATTACTGATCGATTTATAAACCATAGAACATAAACCTATATAAATATTTAGTAGGAAGCTTACCGAGAACCTTGGAGCATTGCATTTTCTGTGTTTATGTCTGTATGCACATCACCATTTACAGGCGGAGCAACAGGACTTCCTACCAAAACTGCACCATCAACACTAGTATCAGGCACCAATGACCTTGTTCTATCATCTGCAAATCCAAATTTACCCAGTAACCTCCCTTGCTGCACATTTGATGCAGCAGCTGCAGCCGCATGAGAAGCTGCATTAGTTGTTTCAGCAGCAGCAAGGTCTTCCGCAACAAGTAGGTCATCAAGCAATACCCCTGCAGCAGCACATAACAACAGAAGGTACACTTTGAGAAAGCTAAACCAATTAAAAATAAAAATAAAAAAGACGAAGGTAATATATGATCTAGACCCCTAAAGTATGCAACAGAAATCTTTAAAAAAACATGACATTCATCATTACTAGTATTTTCATATTGGAAACAGAAATAGGTTCCATACTAAAGCAGGGAGACAATAGACACAAACATATGAAGGAAGTTGACTTATTTAACATAACCAAAGAATGATGCTCCAGAAGATGGCCATGGATAACAGCAGATCACAGTCTAAACTAACTTTTCAGCAAGCCATTAGTAGCAGGCAAGACAAATAAAAATCTGGCTGCTGTCTTTCCTTTCAAGTCATTAAACCAAATGGACAGCCAAAGATTGATGTCTATAAATCTTCAAAAAATGCCCAATTCTACACAATCTCAAAAAACCTGGCTATCAATTAACCATGTAAAAACACCAAAAACATACTACAAGTCTATAGCATCATCCTAACAAGCAAACAAAAATTATATCAAGCTTCCAAACTTGTGATGATACCTCACCGCACTTCTTTCAGAATCAGTGGCAAGAAAATGGAGTCCTCTCGTTGTTTTGTTGTCTGACCTTTATACTTTACACGGAGTCCACACTTAAGATTTCAGAATCTGAAACCTAGAGAATTTCTGTGTATTGACATTTAGGTAGTCCTAGTTTTATCCAAAGTTCAAATCCATTCACTTGTGCAACCCCTTAGGAACATGGACCATGGTTCTTAACAGGCTTAGTGAAAACAACGTAATGAAGGTTCAGAGAACTAACACCTCTTCCTCAAGTGTATGTCAACACGAAGATGTATGTGTTCACTATGTATTTCAAATACTTGACCACCAACTGAATGAATTTTAGTAGCAACAAAGTCAATGTGATAAATGATCTCAATCCTGATCAAAAACCATTTTCAAACAGAAGTATGCCCAAGGAAGGAAAGGATTGTATTACTTTCTAACTAAACTATATGTGAGTTAAAGCATTAGGATTTTCAAATGCATTATAATTTTCGAGGAAAAATCATTCATTTTCTATTTCAAACATTCAGCTTGAAAGTTCTCCATAGAAATCCAGTAACTCCAACTTTTCTAAGTACAGTTGATGATTTCTAGATTTATATTAGATCCCACGCAGAGCTAATAAATAATGGGAATAAGGAATTGTGTAAAACATCTTACAATTACATTTAGTTCAAAGAGTGAAAGCTATAACAATAATAAATGACCAGATCAACCATAATAAGCTAGTCATATTAAGCATTTATATAATATCCTGGAAACAAAATTCAGAACATAGAGACATCGCTCATACGAATCTAGTCTCCCAAATATTTCCTAAACAAAGATAACTATGATCTTGATTGTTACGTGATTACTTAAGTTATCGGAGATGCAGTGTCACAAGAAACACCAGTAACAAATAAAATAAAAATAACATATCTTGTTGGTGCAGCAGTATCATGTCTTACCACCACGAAGACCACCGTAAATGAAGATCAAGTCGCCAACAGCAGCAGCAGCATGCCTACAGCGTCTTGTTAATTCCACTGTTGCATCCCCACCAGCAGCATCAGCACTGAATCTGCCAGTCCTTGCACTCGTAACAACAGACTTTGTATCACACCAAACTCCTGCTGCAGTATCCAGAACTGCACAGAAAAAGGAACGTGCAGATATTATTGAAAAATTGATGTAATACACATCTTCTAGGACAACTCAAATTTTTGGTAGATGCAAGGGGAAAAGGAGAAAATCTTTATAAAAACATAAATTAAGAACAGTACCAGCCACACTTGATGAGTCTTCTACCATGCGTCCACCTCCAAGTGCACCTCCAGATACATGAAGACGTGCATTAACAAAAACCTAGAAATGCCAGTATACAACTATTAAGTTTTAGCCACACAGAGAAAAATTCTTTGATTTTTAAGTAGTCCTATATGCAGATGAATTTTGTCATGATGAGTGATTAATAAAAGAACTCACTGCTGCATGCTGATATCTGGGAGATGGTGAGACACCAGGAGCAATGGCCCATTCCCATCGACCGTCTCTATGTTTGGCAAGCCCATGTGCACTTGCCAGCGGCTGCATAAGAAAATTTGAACAGAATGGGTCAACAAAGGACCGTAGACAGTTTTGACAGATTGTTTCTTCTGTTAGTTGTCATCTTCATTGTTATCCACTTTACCGAAAAAATTTCCAAACATTAGAGGTGTCACAAGAACAACCTTTCCAGGTAATTTATGCAACAGTGTCTGTGTTTGCAAGTGCTTGTACTTTTATAATTAGGGAAAGAGTGTCTAAACTGCTAAAATTAATACTTAACTATCGCCTTCACAACAAACTCAGTGCTCTATTCTGCTATTGCTATAATTATAATAAACTGTTGTAATTGTCATATACTACTTTTAGCTTTCAATTGAATCCCTAAATACTAACAAACAGCCCCACGAAATAATAACATAGTCAACAGAAAAGAGCGTACATATACATACATAAAAGACACGCATAAAGAAGAAAAAGAAACTAGCGTTCCCTCTTCATTTAAATAGACCAGAATTAGGACTAAAGCACTAGTTAGGAAGGAATATTGAACCCCATGAGAAATTAGCAAATAGAAACATCAAATGAAGAGGAAAATGTAAAGAATCACACATTCAAAGCAACCTAAATAAAGCAAAGGACAAGTGAATCCAGGTATATCATAATCATCAATGACGTGAAAGTTTCAGAAATCACACTAACCACGCTACTTGCATCCCTCCCTCCACATAAAAGAAGAAGACCATCAGAGCGTGCACTTGCAGTTGCATACCTGGGAAAGGCGATCGGCAAGCAAAAAATCAAGATAACTTCACTATATAAAAAAACAGACAAGATTTTCATAGTATGATCATTGGAAAATTAGAAAACTACTAACGAAGACGGTGAATGCGCACATCTACCACTTCAACATCATTTTTCTATTTTGAAAGTCGGTATAGAGACGAAGTACCATGAAGGAACAAAGTCAGCCAATGGTACATTAAAAAAAAAAATCAGCATTTAATGACCCCATAAAGAAGCCAACTTGGTGCCAGGCTTGGTCAATCTAATATTTTATTTTTCTACCACGTCAAATAGTACCAGTTCTGAGCCCATAAAAGTTTTCCAACCTAGCAATGCATAGAGACCCGAGCATTGCTCCCTAAAAGACAACACGGTTTCAAATACATGACCTAGATATTTGTACTACTAAAAGTTTAAAACAACTCATGTGACATCCTGAAATTTTAATTCTAAAAAAAATCCACGAACTATCTATTTTCACCACATATAGAACCAGTATATTCAAGGATGCAAGCATCGCATGTATGCATGTTAATACCACCTTTTATTAATTTTTAAAAAGTAAACCCAGTATTTACAACAGAAAATGGTAGAAATGGTCATGTCAAATGTAAATACAACTATTAGTCAACAGCAGAAGACTAAAATGTGTTCATTATTTTTTCCTACTACATTTTTAGTTGTAAAATACAGATCGTATGACAATTGTGAGCTCATGATCCAAGTAATAAAAAAGGTAGTGCTGATCTCATTAAATGTTTATTTATTTGAAAAGAAGCAAACATCGTTAGCTCTTTTATACAAATCAGAAGAACATCATTTCCCACCAAAACATACGAGTTATTTCCCTGAAGAACGTGCTTTCTCGACAAATATGCATATGCTGTTATTGTGTTTCTAGGTAACACCACTAACGGATTTAGGCCTAACTAACTGCAAATATGAAAACCTTATATTGACTATATAACTGAACGCCATAAAATTGATTAGGCATGTAGATGAAGTAGACCACACAATGAGAAGCTCAAACCATTACAAGCCAAAGAATCAGTTTAATGCCCTTATCCAGACCACCCAAACAACCATAATCCCATCATATTCTGAAAACAGAAAGAGAGATCCATTTCATAAGATGATCCGATTAGCAAGATATTAAATCCAGTTAACTTCCATTGATATTTCCATTTTTGTAATTTTCGACTATCCGTGACAACAGAAAATTTGCAAACAATTAAAAACAAACATGTAAGCAAATTCTAAAATATATATATTCACACAGAAAAAAAGAAGGTAAATTCGTCCGAGTGTTCTCCCAATTGACTTTATGCTTTCCTCAGTGAAATTCAGAAGTGCTAATAGAAGACAAAGGACAGAAAAATATCCGACAACTTTAACGAAATTATATGCTGATAATGTAATGAAAGAAAAAGGAAATGCTGCCTAAACAGAAAGAGAAGAACTAGTGCTAAGGTTGAAGAGAAAGTGGCAAAGACTTACATGCATGGAGGTGGACCTTCACCTTCTGGTTCCAGTTTTTGCCATTCATATGGCTTGGCAGCAGTGTCCAATGCCCATACATCAGCTAAAGCACGTTTTCCTAGAGATCATGCACAAAATTATTGCCCTCTGAATTTAGAAAACATTACAATGGAAGATATGGAGCATGATACTGACCATCATTTCCACCAATTGCCATGAGATACCTTTGACCCACCAAAGCCATGACGTGCCCATAGCGAGGCCCTGGTCCAGGACCTTGAACAGAAACCCTAAGAGAATACATTAATAAAGATGTGATGCATTTATTAACGCAAGATGCACATTTCATGTATTTATTAATGCATAAGCGTGCATTTCATGCATTTGTCTCCAAAATATGCACGTGTGCTATTCCAAAGAGGCTAACCTATGCCATCTCGGCCTTTGCTGTGTGAGGTCCAGAACATGAAGATCTTCTGCGGACAAACCGGCCGGACCAATCCCCCCCTGTGAATGACAAAAACATTGAAATATCATAAAACAAAATTATTAGAAAAAAAATACAACTGGAAATTCTCAATATCAATCCACCTGTCAACAAACCTGAATAACAACCATAGTACCCACAGCAGTTGCCACATGAGCAGCCCTTGGTGTAGGTGGCTCTCCAATTGGGGTAAGTCTAAATAGTAAATTAAAGCATGGAACCTTATTACAACAAATTCAAAAAACTAAGACATAACCACTATACCAGAAAATAGATTACGAGTTCTAATGAGATAAGTTATCAACTTAAGCTCACCGAGACCATTTTTTTGTTAATACATCATAAGAATGCACATCTGCAGTAGCCCCAGCCAGCCCTGCAATTAAATACATTCTCAAACATCATAGATATATAATGAGTTAAAGTTCAATTTCAACTATTAACTTAAAAACAGTTAGGCACTATTCTTACTCGCTTTTCAATAAGTTAAATGAGCATTCCCTAAAATTACAATCCACCAAGAAACATGCTTCACTCAATTAAAGAGACCTAATCATCGTTCCTCTACAAGAGTCTCTTTCTACTGTATTCCCAAGTAATGACTTTGACTCCAATTTTCTTTTCCAGCAATAATTAAAAGGGCGATCCACTTTCTGTAATTTCACTAGAATTTCAACCAAAAATTAGTTAACGCTACTCTTCAGCACAGATAAACTATGAAATACCTCAATATCTTCAACTCCTACAAGTCAATATGAAGAGAGAGATAAGAATTCACTTTTCACAAATTTCAAACTTGAACCAGATAAACACTCTCTCAACAACCTCAAACAATTTAAGCTAGAATCTTAAACTGAACCTGTAAATGTACTCCCATCCTCATCCCAACTTTCTTTGTACAAGTAACTACTCGAACAATTAAATCAACACCTCACTTAAACTCCAACTATACTACATAATAATTTCGCATGCACACTACAAAAGCAAAGTGAGTGTAACACAAAATCCAAGAATTCCAAGCAAAAGCATCCAAATTTAGGCACTTCACTTAATCCAATTTCAACTGTAAGATGCCAAAAATGTTATTTCAATCAACTCTACATAACTAAATTGCCAATTTAATTAATAAATCATTTTTCTGCATCACAATTAGAATTAACTAAACCAAAAATCTCAAAAAGAAAATTGAGAGGATTTCAAAAATTGAAAGAAACATACGAATCCCAGCACTTCCAGCCGAGGAAGGAGTTCCTGAGGCCGCCGAATTCCCTTCAAGGGCTGTGGCCCCACCAAACAGAATCAATCTTGGCCCAATATATCCAGGACTACCCTCCTCCCCAACTGCCTGGACAGCAGTCAACGTGTGGCCACACCTCGGCCCCGGCCCATCCTCCTTCTGCTCAATTATCGCATTCACCAAGCTGTAAGTCGGCGCGCACCGCGGCCCTACCACCACCGCTCCACCACTATTACTATTACTATTATTACTACTATGCTGAACAGACGGAGATTGGGATTCGGCAGGCTGGCCAGGGCCATTGGCTGTATTAGTCTGGGGCGATGGATGGTGATCGGGCTCACGACTCATAGCCGAATCCACTTCCATCACTAACTTAAAACCTAATTCTTAACCTCTACAAAGTAAGATCAATGCTCGAATTCTCAACGATTCGTCATTTTCCAAAAGCCCTAGCTTCGATCCTTCAATCTATGCACAAAATGAACAGGAACACCAAATTGACGGCCAATCAGAACACGCACTCTCTTACTAAAGCAATTTGCTTTCTCTCTCTATAGATTCAAATGATCTCTCTCCTCCCTCTACAGAAAGAAAGGTAGAGAGACAAATAAATTAATTTTTTTTTATTTTTTATTTTATTTTCTGTGTTTATGATACGGTTAATTGTGTGTACGGCTGAAGAGACTCCGACAAGTACCGTAGACTTGAACTCAAAAGACGGCGGCATAACGAAATTTTAGTAGTGGCAAATCAGTAAATTAAACTAAGGTATAACTTCTAAAGAATGGTGTACAACACTGAAAGCATGTATGGTTCAGTCTTACTCAGTTCGACGTAAAAAAATTCATGATCAATGTCAAGTCTTTCTGAAAAATGACAAAAGTAAAAAAATTTTACTTTTACTTTTGTAATTAAAGTACGACTGATAATTTTTTATGCAAGCGCAACGTTCCGAATTTCAAAAATATCCGAAATTTTTGAAATGACATAGTAAATACGTTCTTACCTTTTTCAAAATCTTAAAATTTATTGTGGTGGATATGTTCTAATACATTCTATTTTCTTAAAAATCATGAATCGATCAACAATCATTTTCTTATATAAGTAAGAGATCATTTTCTTTATTTTAAGGTGAAGGAGGAATTGACCATTAAATAGAATAAAAATTCGATTAAGATGATTTCAATTGCATTAGGGTTGGTAACGATCGAATCAAGTTCAGCTCGTGTTCAAATCCTATGCTCGGCTCAGCCTTTGGTTCGTGATCCCATGGACAGAGTCGAGTCATCTAGTCTCATTTTTAAAATTAACAAAATAAATCTTTTAAAAAGATTAATAAAGTAAGTCACAAAAAAAAGTCATCTTGTAGGTCTCACTTTGCTCATGAAGAAAAGTGAGATCGACTCCAACAATAATTCATCTCAAAACAAGCCCAAATCGCCCATAAGTCGACCCGGAGGTGGCTCGACTGGTTTCCCACTTTTATTACAATTTTTTTTTTCCTCAACTTATATTATATTTTCGAGATATTTTATTCTAATAGAAAAAGGAATTTGGGAGTGGGTTGAGTGAGATTGGAGATATGAAAATGACCTGGCCTGACAAACACGTGTGGGGTTGGGAGCTGGCTTTGGATAGATATTACAAATAACAAATATAAATTTTAATCGGCAGCCTAAACACATTAGGAAAAATTGCACTAGTAGTCCCTAATCTTTTAGAAAGAAGAAACTAATCATATCAAATTATCACGTATCACTTCATTTTTTTGGTCACTGGTGTAAGTTGAAACAAATCTAGCCTTGTAGAACTAGACGAAAAGAGATCAAGTAACAATTTAACACAAATTCGAATTATTTCCATCTTGACAACTATATATGAAAATTGTAATGAAAATCAACTTGTTACTAAAGGAGAAGAACGAGAACCAATAATTCAGCGACCCGTTAACCTAACCATGTCAATAATCAATCTGGATCTGAAATGGTTGAACCATAATTCAGTGATTTTAACCAAGCGATAATCGGTCTTGATCTGAAAACCATGCTTTGAAAATTCTGAGAAACCAATTATATGTTTGTTCAAGCGACACAAGAAAAGTTTTGCCCATATCCTGTCCATGAATTTCTTGAAGTTCTTTAGAACACATCATGTGGCAAACATACCACGCCTCTAAACATAGAAGGCCCCAAATAAAGGCATCATGCACACACGCTCACATGGAGAGACAAGAAGCAAAGATAGAGGGATAGACAACTTATAACTTATATATAGGTGGGGCCACGATTCGATCTTTTACATGACAAGTCTCAGCATCACGCGAGTTTAGGTGAACCGACACATTTTGTCACCTATAAATATGAGATTATAATTATCATACAGTGAAAAACATGTACACAAATCACCTCATGACAGCATAGATGATAAAAAAAATACTGAATATAGCTATCTACTTGTATACTATTAGGGCCTGTTTGATTTGTCCAACTTTTTATGGAATTGGAAATGGAATTCCATCTTTGTCCAAAAATGAGTGTTTGATTGGCTGGATTTTTTAGGCAATGGATTTTCTTGCTTTTGTCCACACGCACACCAATTCAATGATTTTGTGGAATTTGAATTTAAAAAAAAAAAAAAAATTCACTTTAATGGTCAATTTTCA
>CAIGRP010002696.1:0-23441 GCA_903798385.1 Fraxinus cuspidata
AATTTTCACCAAATTAATATGTTGAAACCATCATTGGTCAAATTTTCACAACGATCACTTAAATAATCCATCTAATCATTCTTCTCAACTTAAGCGAGCATAAGTTTAGCTTTAAAAATTGAGGGAATGTGTTTGGAAATTCTCAAAGTAGTTTATGAAGCACTTTGACTTCTAGGTTGAGTAGCATCCTTAGGCGAGGTTAATGATGGAGTCATCATTTCCTTATATAATTCATATAACCGATGAAGCGTGTTTCAACTTTCTTTAACAACATGTTTGCAATTTGTACATCATAAATAAGTTCAAACCCAACTTTAAGCAATTCCAACTTGCATCTGGGGTCAAGAACTGTTTCTATGGACAACAATTGATTAAACTTTTCAAGNATGATGGAGTCACCATTTCCTTATAGAATTCATATAACCTAGGAAGCGTGTTTTCAACTTTCTTTAACACGTTTGCAATTTGTACATCATAAATAAGTTCAAACCCAAGCTTTAAGCAATTCCAACTTGCATCTGGGGTCAAGAACTGTTTCTATGGACAACAATTGATTAAACTTTTCAAGATTACCCTAATACTTGTCATATTTTCTTCTCGTGCTAACTGCCATGGATCTTATCATACTATTTGGCTATTTAGCTAATTCTTTCAACTCCCCATGAATTTAACATATTTCTTGAAAAAAGGTGTTTGACATTACATAAAGAGTTACTAATTTTCAATGTCATATCATAAAAAAAGCCTTCAAGAATCTGACAAATGCTTCAACTTGGTCCCAATCGACATGTGATGGTGGTCCATCTATATTTTTCCCAAATTAGATCTTTCTTCATCAAAGTACTTTGTATAGTTTGCATCACTTTCCAAAATATCGAATGTTTTTTTAAACTTTATTGCAGCCTGTAACATCATGTAAATGGAATTCCATTTAGTTGATACATTCAAATACAATAAACCCCGAGACTCAATATTTGCATCCTTGTAGCTCTATCGAAATCTTTTTAGTCGTGTTGGGGAATATCTAACATACCGTACAACATTGCGGATAGATGAAATAGCACCGCTAATTTCTTTTATACCAACACAAACTATAAGATTGAGAATGTGAGCACAACACCTCTTATGAAGCATTTCTCCCCCAAGAACTAGATCATTCTCCTTCTCTAGAAAACCACTCTTCAATTTCATTATTGCTACGTCATTAGATGAGGCATTATCAACTGTCACACAAAAAATCTTATTAATACCCCAATCCTGAAGGCAAGAGATCAATTCATTTCCTATCATATCACCCTTATGGATGGGGACTTGCATGAAACTTAAGATTCATTTTTTAAGTCTTCAATCATCGTCAACTCAATGAGCAGTCAAACACAAATAACTTACATTGTATAGATGTCTAACAATCAGTAGTCAAACAAACCCGGTGTTTACTCAATTCTTTCTTCAATTTCTTCTTCTCATCGAGAAACAAATGATATATATCCCTAGCAACTGTAATCTTTGAAGGAAAATCAAAAATTGAAAAAATAAAATAGCTTATAACACCAAAAACATTCATCTTCCACGTGTCAAAAAGGTAACTCAAATAATATAAAGTACTTAGTAATATGTTCTCTCACCCATTTCTGAGTAAACTTGACAAGTTGTCCACCACAACCAACACTCTCTAAAACCTCATCATTTTTAGAATTGCCATAGAAATTTAATGTCTTTTACCTTTGGTCTTGAAACTTATATGGATACTTCTTGCACAAATCCTCGATATGATTTCGCAATGTACTAGTCCCACCTTTAGATTGATGCTTATATATTTGTTGACAATAAATATATTCTAGAGTCTCATCATTCTTTATATCAAAATGAGCCCACACATGAGACCTTTTATATCCCTTCTTACCCTTTACACTTTGTTGCATGTTCACAATTTCACTATTCATTGAAATTTTATCACCAGTCTCATTGTTACTTTGTTCTTCTAAAATCGAATCCATATCTGATTATCTATATAAAAAAAATCATATTATACAATATGATCTCAAAGTTAATATACAAAAGAATATTAATGTTATAAAAAACTTTAATTAATCATGTTATATAAGAATAATGTATTATGTACAAAAAATATTGCCGTCATTGATTGCATTTTTTTGTGCGATCTGTGCAAAATTAATATACAAAAAACATTATTTTGTGCAATTATTTCTTGAAGGAAAAAAAATCTTGAAAAAATTGTAATTAGTCATCTAAATCAATACAAATTTTGAAGAAAAGATAAATCTTGAAAAAATTCTAACTAGTCATCCAAATCAATTCAAATCTTGAAACCCTAGAATAATAGTAAAATGTCAAAACTTTTTTTTTTTCCAATATTCAAATCAATGTAAAAAGAAATTAAGAAAAAATGTAGAAAATTAACAAACAAAACACCGTACATGAACATGAATTAAAATAAAGAATCAATATATATAAATATGAATATTAGAAATTCACGTACCTTTATTGTTAGAGTTTGAAAGAGGAAGAAAAAACCTAGAAGTTAATTGAAAATACCACGCACGTATTAAATGATTAATTATTGTATTTAAATTTTAAAGTTGAGATGAGTAATTATCTAATTGGACATTTAGTTAAGTTGGGTATTGAATTTAATTAGCTTGGGTCTAATAAAAGTATCTTTTAATTGGGTTGAATAAAATTTAAAATTTAAATTGATTTTTTTTTTGTAAGCGGTTTAACGGTTTGAAACTACTTGCAAAAATTAAAATATAAACCAAACTATTTCAAAATGGTTTGGTTCGGTTCAAAATCAAAACGTTGACGGATCCACGTGGATCCAAACCAACGATTTTGGTTCAGTTTGACGATTTCATTGTTCATCCCTAGAATATATACTCAACTTGATTAAATATTAAGAACTTCTCAACTTGTTTGAGCTAATTTATGGTATATTAATCAGATTGGTTAGTACATTTATTTTTTTTAAAAGATGGTTTTACTAAAAAAAGACCCTTGCTGTGACTAATTTATGAAAAATTATGTGTCAAAATTTGGATGCAAACTAAATCCAATTTACATGTGCGGAAGTATTTTAGAGACAAAATTTAAATGCATAAACAAATATTATGACCATTCTTGTTTAAGCTTTTATATGAGATGGTTGGAAATTTAAGTATTGGATGTCAATGAATAGCCAATACTTTAGTTTTTCTAAGCCCATTTTTAATTTAAGAATAATTATAATAATTTTAAGTTCATTTGGATTTCTCCATAATTAAACCTCTAATTTTCAATCCAAGATCCTTCATGATAATGTCAAAATCCTACCTAGATATACCCATTTTCGAGCTGGGAGTACACAAGCAATTAGCATGAACATGACCTTCAATCACCTACAAAGAGGCTGGGGGAATTATTTCCACAGCCCTTCGAATTCTTGAATTAGAATAATGAATAATTGTTAGGTATATATATAACTAATGAGGTGTAATCTATAAGAAATAGAATATTTGTAGAATTTTAGGTTGACCAGATAGGTTGGACTCTAACTTCTAGTGTGGGTAGGACACGAGATCTCGAGAAGGAACTAATTGAGTTAGTTGTAGTAGGAATTCTAGTCTCGCTAGGGGGTTGAGCTCCAAGGATAAGGCTAATGAGAGGATTGAGGGACCCCGACCCTAGTGGCATTCTCCGAAGGGCAAAGCAAATAGGTCAGGGTACCCAACGTCAGGTTGAGGAAGGTGGTCCACCTCGGAGACACCAGTAGGTCAAGGAAGGTCAAGGACTTGTATGGTTGGTTGGGGACCCTTACCTCTATTAGCCCAGGCCTAGATGATAATGGTATCATTTGTGGCTCCGTGCACATGAGTTTGAGGTCGAGGTTGGGTGTTCAATATGTGGAGTCTTCGAGCATGTGGTGCCCACTCCCGTATGTAACAGTCAACTTTTATGAAAGGATGTGTAGCCATTATGATAGTGTGATGTGGGAGGATGTGTGTTCGTCCTTGCTAAGTGTCCCTTTGTGCATTAATAGCACGTTAGGAGGCTTCATGGGAGATAAGTAGTGAGTCGGACTGCTAGGATGGAGCGCATCTTCGTCCTCCTCTCCATTAATACTCCATCTTGCTTTTCATAGTTACATTTGTCTTCACCACTCTTAGAAAAGTATAGAGCTCAAGCACCTATACTCTAAAAGTACCACAAAATTTCTTGAGTTAGTTATTCCTAGTTTTTTCATTCATATATAGTAGGAATGAATATGGTGAGGAGAGCAACGTGGAGAGAGAGGGTGGCTAGGGACCTCGAGGTCATGGATCATAGTAAGGAGAGTAGGGGTAACGAAGATGGAGTCATCGGGGACCCCTAGGAGATCGACTTAGTGCAAAGAGCGAGGGTGACAAGGTCATGATCACAAGGAACATACTAAAGGTGATTCCAATAAGGTCGAAGGTTGGGGGCTCGCATTTGGAGGTACCCAACAAGCCTTGCTCTTAAAAGGAGTCTATGATCATGGTTGTATCTAGGCAATTCGGGCTATTAAAGATGTGTGAGGTGAGAGCCCCAAGAGGGAGGATAGGTCACACTCTTGCAGACCGGGTGAAATGGTCTCCATTATGGACTCTCTAAAGGAGGATTTTAGGTGACCTTTCTACCTGTTCCTTATAGAAGTAACTCATTACCAACCTTATCAATACAGGGTAACTAGCCTTGAAAGGGTGACGACTACTCGTGTATTTTTTATAATGTATTATTACTTGTTCATTAGGGCTACCTTTCACTGGTAGAGGTTAGTACTCGACCTCAAGAACCTGCATGGCCTAAGCAACCTAGTATACCGATCTTCTAATAGAGGGTTCAAGGCCTTGCAGATCCTGACTTTATTATGGGGATGGAAGAAGCGTTTCTTTTAGGTTGGAGTGGGTGATGCCATGTACTTAAGCTTACTGTAACGACACATGTACTTTATGTGATAGGTGTTTATGCTTGTCCAATGTTTTATTTAGTGTGCAATTAGAAATCTTATCGATATTGTGACTAATTTAGTATTGCATTAAAATGTACCTTGTAAGTTCTAGAAGATCGACATCGGGCCTATTAAATTTAATTATAATCTGTAAATTTCATTCCACACGTACTCGAAAGTTTTGCATTTTATTTACTTTAATTCGCAAGCATGCCATTTCAAACTTACATTGATTTCAAAACTATTGAGTATTGTCCATTAGTAGGGGAACCAAAAAACTGTTCCAAAATTTTTCAAATACTCTAAGCGATGTTTTAAAATAAATTTAAATTTGAAAGAAAAGCTTAATTAATCAATTAAAAATAGAAAATTAAGAAGCTTAGTCCCAGATATATAATATTATTGAACTATTCTCTTATTTTCCAAAATTTTGTAGTTTAACTCTTTCTATTTTTTCTTTTTTCATGGGAGTTAAAATTTTATCGAAGTTAAAGCATTTTCCCATTAATTGATTTCAGAGTGATGAACTAGTTCTCTAATTAATTACATTACATTACACTTTTCTTATCGTGTTACATTTATTCATAAATATATATGGATCTTGTTACATGTACATCAAGATTTATATAATGGATTACACAATACCACATGGTACTTTATCATTTGTCAGTTTAAAATACAATCAACTTTTTTATCCAATGTTTTCCATCCACAGTATATTATGTAATCAATTATGTATATTTTTTTATGTACAAATAGAAAAATCCTAAATATATTGGGCAGTGTCTAATAGCAGAATACGAATTTAAATTATTTGTCATCTACTCCACGATAACAAATTTCTGGATACAAGTTTTCCCGATCCATAAATACGTTCTCCCTTTTCTACACTAGCCTTAAATATCAATACATTATGCTGTTTTTCAGTAATGATTTTTTATTTTATAAGGATAAAAAACCCATTAAGAAACATTCTGACTAACAGCCCAATCCCACATCAATGGGAAAGAAGAGAATAAACCAGTTTAAAAGTTGGAGTACAATTGCGTTTTTCGCTGAGATAAGTAACGTGGGCTTGTAACCCAAGTGGGGACATTATGTTGTTGGGATTTTGATCTAGCCCAAATAGTAGAGATTGGTGGAGCTGATTATAGGCCCGCCCGCTCCAAGCTGAGAGTAGGGCCTTGAGTCTTGGGCGAAAGCTTGGGTCTCATGAGATGAGGGTGGAAGGATAACGGGCCAGTGCCCTCCAAGTCCATTAATAACCTGAACGGCCAGCTCTAGTTAGACCAATACCATTTTTAATTTTTTTAGAGATAATTGCAGCGATTTCAAACTTTTCACATTTTTACAAACTTTATCTCAATCTTTACTTTGTGCCAAACACAGTTCCAGACTTTTCATTTTGTTGCAACACAATGACAAATATATTGTTTATTTGTCCGTTAGTTGACTTAAAAAATGAAAATTCGTCCAGTTTAAAAATGGTAAAACAATAATTTTATATTTTTTCACATTAAATAATTAAAATAAGTAAATTAGAAAAATAAATAAATAATAAAACTCTTCTTCCACCCCAACCTCGTCCCATCCCATTTCCAAATAAATCGAAATCGGAAAAACCACAGGCATGTCGGCCAGCGGCCACCACTAGCCACTAGAATGGAACCCAAACCGGAAAAACTCAAACCAAAGTGGAACCCAAATGAAAAAATCTTATCCACTGCTACTCTGCTAAAGATCTGAAATGTTCTTCACTGCAAATAAAACAGGTTCTTCAACATCCCTACTAAATTGCACAAATTTAAAGCCAACAAGAGGCACAATGTCCTCCAAAATCTAGTCTTCACAATCCACAGTGGTGTCACCATCTCAACTTCTCTTCTCACGTTCATAATTGAAATCGTCCTTTGCCCACTCACCATCATCTTCGCCTCCATCAAACGACGACGAGACCACTGATTTCCTCAAATTAATTACAACAATTGTAATTGATTACTAAGGCAATTGTAATTGCAATTGCAATTTATTACAACAAATTACGAGGTTTTAAGATATTGCAATCTGGATCTTGCAAAATTTATATGAAAGTCCTTCCTAAACTCAAAACTCAGTAACTTCCACTTGTGAATTGCCAATATAATTGGTTGTGCAGAAAAAAGTGTGGAGATTTATTGGGTTTGGAAAATGTTCGCATACAATAGCTAAAACATATGATGAGTTTTGATGAGATATGAGTTAGTTGGTGGTCAATGGTGGCCTCTGGCCAACGGGGGACAATGGCTTTCTAGTTTCAATTTATATGGAGTGGGTGGAATGGTGGAATGGGGTTGAAGAAGATGGTGAGTTTATTTTATTTGAGTTTTTTTTTTAATTTACTTTAATTATTTAATGTGAGGAAAATGTAAAATTAATGTTTTACTTTTATTAATTTGGTTGAAATTTCATTTTCTAGGTCAAATAACGGTTGATTCCATCCATTTGTCCTTGAAGTGCAACAAAATGAAATGTTTGAGACAGTGGGTTGCATAAAGTGAAGGTTGAGATAAAATCTACTAAAAGTGATATATTTGGAACCGCTTCTCCAATTTTCTATTTTTTTCTGTTTCGATGTAGTATGACAAAAACCCTCATTCCAAACATGCTGCATGTTTTTATATTAAAAAATATTCCAACGAAATGATAAACAAACATATTTTAATTCCCGATAGTTAGGATTGCCATATTGTCATTCCTAATTTGGGCAACAGTCGGGGTCAGCATCGTTTACAATATTTTTGCAATTTACATGACGTTAACCCCTATTTGATTTTGTTAAAAATTAGATTTTTAGTTAAAAATGTAAATAAAATTTTTAAAATGTGACGTCTCTCATAAAATGTGATTGAAAATATTTTTTTCTAAAAATGAATGTCAAATAGAAACTAATGATATGTAGACAGGAGGGAATGGGGAGAATAGATTTTAACGTATTGCTTATTTTTCTATAATCACAAATTAAAATCCAGAAATAGTAAATTCTGGCATTTTATCACTGTCTTGCATTTAAATCCAAATCAAAACTGGATTCAAGCAGCTAAAATCAAATGTGAATTCTTGAATTAAAGTCCGTGTAAGGCTTATTAACTCTAGTAAGTAATATCAGGGTGATCGGAAAGTGTCACCGATCTCTGAAATTTTTACAATCACAAAGGCTCCTAAAAACAGAATGGCGAATTGCCCCTCGTCTCTGCAATATAAACATTTGCGACACGATTGAAGAGCGAATATTTACATCTTCCACAACACCTTAATAATCCAAGAAAAGGCTGAATTCATGGCCTTCTAGTCGAAAAAGGGTCCTCAGAAAAGGAATGACATGATCTCAAAGGTCACAACTGGTTTCAACTTTACACAAAGATCTCATGCTCTTATCAATAGCTCGTAAACATTACTATTGTTATCACCCGAAACGCGTTTCAACATTTCAAAACTTTTACGACTGCCAAGAAAATCGATGTGCTTGAATTCCAAGGTATTTTGTTTACTGGAGTATGCTGCTCGAAGCCGGTCAGCATGCCTCGAGTCTGTGTGAATAGCTACCTCTATTTCCTCAGTCGACATATTCTCCTATGAGAAAAACGAGGAAAAAGATTTTAATAGTGTACGAGGCTCAACTCCAAGTCACAAATTGAAAACCATTTTGTTTAAATAAACTTTCACCACCCTTTTATGGTGGCCAAAGCAATTAGTCAATGCAAAATGAGAATCAAATACCTGGTAAAATGTATAGATATGATCCAACACCTGCAAACACGTGAAACCTTTGTCACTAAAGAATGTCCTTGATCTCGGGCCCATCTCTGAAAAACGATCAATCGGAAACAGCAAAGTGAGGAAGTGACTTTTGAATATCAACTCGGACTTCTCACTGCAATTGAAGCC
The DNA here is from genome assembly GCA_903798385.1 of Fraxinus cuspidata. Taxonomy (NCBI): domain Eukaryota; kingdom Viridiplantae; phylum Streptophyta; class Magnoliopsida; order Lamiales; family Oleaceae; genus Fraxinus; species Fraxinus cuspidata. Next base: position 8,891 of record CAIGRP010002696.1, read on the forward strand.
ACAAATACAGACACACGTTAGACCAAAAGCAGTGCGTGTTTGCACAAGACAATATTTTATGGGCTGAAACAGAAAAGCAAGAGTTCTATGGTGATAGCAATCGATGACCTTTCTGTAAGTGGTCGGGATAAGTTGACAAATGAAGCCTCCAATTCTTTACCATTCCCCTTTGCATCAAACAATATGGTCGTGCGCTCTTCGTCGGCATTCTCAAAACTTGAAGAGTCTGTATAGATAGAAACAGTGGAAGTTGGCTCAGATATTGACCAGCAGATAGAATCCAAAAGGCTGCTTGGCGTTATGGGACGTATTGGAATTTGACATGTCTGCAATCACAAACGCATTGTAGATTATGACAATTTTCACATCTAAAACACATTTTGATTCATCAATGCATTCATTTCAAATTACGCAGTATGCAATAGCCTAAAACTAATTATTCACAGTTTACCTGCATCCGGTTACCCCGTCGCTTTCTGATCCCATCTTTAGCCAAGTCTGCAATATTTTTTCTCTCTTCATGGCTTACTTTAATTACAGAACCAGGTGCACCTTGAGAACCAGTGAACCCATTAACTTCCTAAAGATGATCAAAGTTAAGGCTCATAAATGAGAGAGAAAGTAATTTAGTAATAATACCACTAGAATTTATTTAAATACTGCTTTGAAGTTTGTATGATGGGGGTCGAAAGATCGAATTCTATTTGAAAAATAAAAAATATGGTGACATAAGCAACATCAAACTGTTTGTACCAAAATATTCAAATTACCACTGTAGCAAGTCAGCCATTTGAGGCTTCTTGTCTGACAATTATTTTGAAGCAGATCAACCAAGCAAGGCAAATTGTAGACTCAGAAACTCCAACCAGTTTAAAAGCATAATTTAAATTAGATTTACAATGGCTCAGTAATATCTTCAAAGTAGGATGTTGTGTCTGAATAAATTTTAACTTGAATCATAGAAATCCATGGGCTCATTGGCTTGAATGGATTCTAGACATAAAATATGGATCCAGTAAGGGAAAATTAACAAACATCCTAAATGCGCTGAGTTCCCTAAAATATTTTGTCTATAACTATTAAAAATATGAATAAAGCTTTCTGGTTAAGCACAAAATGAATAGAACAGAACTGGTAAGCAATAAGAAAGAAAGGGGAAAATAGAACAAGATAAGCAAATAAAACAATTAATATAAAAAGGAAAAAAAAAACTTGAAACTGGGGATCAGACTAGTGACGAAAAGGTTAATCCACCTGCAAGGCTGCAACTAGCGTATGTTCAACACTCAGGACAGGAGGTTTTGGGAAGGAGAGGCCTTTTTTGAATGGTTCAGAAAATTCCAATTGGGGCCTGCCTCAAAGTGAGGTGAACAAAACACGGCATTGTAAGGCAGTTTTTAGAAACATACACCTCAACCGAGTGAGGTACACACCTCACAGCACCACCTCAAGGCTTGTAAGGTGTGCATTCCATTTTCCAGACTCATTTACGTTGCTTTAGGACGGGGCCAACGAAATAATAATAATTCTAATTGACCCACTTCGGGAATAGCCCACCGCCCTACTACAATATTAAAAAAAGTTGTTTCTCAAAAACACTTTGGGAACAGCTCACTGCCCCCACCAACTAAAGTAATAGTTTCTTTTTATTATATACTTGATAGTTTTTTCTTTTGTTTGTTTGTGCACTTTAAATTGTTCTATATGAATTTCGAAGATTGCTTCTGATTTATTATATGCTTAGCTTGCATTTTAATACTTTTTTGACATTTTATGCTTTACGGTGAGGCTTAAGCCTCAAAACGCCTTGTCTCATGAATAAAAACGCATTGGTACCCGATTACGCCTTTTAAAGGTTGCTTTTTGGTAGGCCATACAACCAAACAACAAAATACATTTAAATAATTGAAAAAACTACATACCTCACCAGGAACGCTGTTTTGAACAGTATCAAGTATTGTTCCGATATTCCTAGCCAAATCAGCAGATAAGTGAACAAGCCTCTGTCTCTGTCTTTCTTTTGCAGTCTTTAGTACCCATAGTGGCTGCGCCACAACAAATATGTTGAGATGGTAAGAAGAAAAAATGCATCTGGAGCACAACATGTTACGTACTATGATAAAGGCCTGGAAAAATACTAGACACTATTGACATGTTTGGTAGGAGGAGTGAACAGTACAAGAGAGATTAACCAAGAAAAAAGAATTTAAATTTTTGTTTATATACTGTCCTGTCTACAGCTTAGTATCGAACATTGACTTGTATGGAATTGACAAAAATATAATTTCACTCTATTATGAACTCTATCAACTCCAAAAATATCTAATACGTTAGGCAGTTATTCATAAAAGTGAACACTGCAAGGGAGCACTTACTGTAACAATATTACTGGAGTGCCCCAAATATTTTTGAATTGAAGATTCTTCACATACTACATAACTAGCACTGCAGCCAACAAACCATTGATCCACCAAAGTAGCACCTTGTGTAGTGACAGCCTCAACAACCTAAGAAAATGTTTCCACGTCGAACAGCATCAATCATTCAAAGCACCTTGAACAACTTTAATTCATTTAAATTCAGATAGTACGAGCTTCATAACAACATAAGCATGCAACATTTGCATGGCACATGTTCACCTAAGCTTAAGTCATTAAAAGTTTCTTTTCAAGTAAATATTTGTTTCTAAACATGTTTTGTTAGGTTTATTTATTTATTTATTAAAAATTTACCTATTTTGACAGTAACCTAGACATTACTATTTTCCAAATTTGACCAACTAACATACTGTCTATTTTAAGACTTATAAGTAAAGTTTTTAAGCTTATCCAAACATGCACTTAATATCGTTGAAGCAAGCAGAACAAAACTTCAGCATCTGGGAAACTTCAAGCCCATTAACCTACCTTATTTTGTAGCTCGGCAGATATGGCTGGGTCAACATAAAAGGATTGACCAACAACGGGCAAAGTAACTGTCATTTTAGGCTCTCCTTCCGAAAAGTGTGATTGCCGTCCTCCAGTCATGTCAAGTTGCTTAGCATACTCAAGCGTGCCAGTGGGAAGACAAGAATTCTCAATACTAGCATTCTGAACATTCCGGTTCAAACCATCCACTTTTCCAACACTAATGCTATAAAGGGATTCACTCAACCTTACTGAAATAAATAAAGAAAACAACTTCAGTAACTTTAACGAATAAAACAGTTTAACTTTTTTGTTCGAAAATTATTATAATTTAGAAATAAGTTCAGAATAGAATTATGCCAGAAGGTTTCATTCTATAATCTTCTTTCATGATCTCATAGAATTATGAAAGCTAAGCTATAGCCATTGACTTAGTTATAGCATTAATAACAAAATCAATGTTTCGAGTTTCTCGAATTAAGAAATGACTAATGACTTAGATACAACAGGATTAAGGGCAACAAATGCTAGAGGACTCTATAGCAAGTATTAGATTTGAAACATATATGTTGCACAAAACTAATACAAGGAAATGAAAACTATATACCAAAAACTCGATTTCTAAACCCTAAAACAACCAAAAAAAGATTGAGACACAAAATTATTACCTTTCCTTCTGACGCTATCAACAAACCAGCCAATTGTAACCAATAACAGACCATTTGTTGGTCCGTGTCTCAAAGCATACTCGAATTTGTGCCCATGAAAACTGTAAAAGGCGTTAAGTGGTAACACAAGTGTATTGGGTGTAGAAAACAATTTACATCAGCAACATAACTGAGTGATAATCATCAAATGAACATATTAGACAGAGCAGCCAGTGACCAAATTCATACACTTATCCTGCATAAAAACAAATGCTTCCTCTTCCTGTGTTGTCATCAACAATATTGAAGACCATGACTAATTTAACCAAATTGGAAATGATTTCATCTTTCATAATTTTATCATATATCCTAATCTTACTCGTGCCACTTTACGTAGCCAATAGAATCATTCTCTAATCTAGAGTGTAAGAAATCGAAAAATGAGGAATCATACATGACGATTCTAAATAAGGAAACACAATCTGCATAAGATTAAGGATATCTGAACCACCAAATGGGTGCAATGAGGATGTAGGTGAGGGCTATATTGACCTCCCAATCTCTCTGTTGCTTCCTTCACTTGTTTCCTAGCTTCTGTAAACCACATCATGAATGCCAAATATACAATAATTATTGCAGAAATACATCGATAAAATTAAAACATTTTGCACTAACTCCCTTTATGACCCAGATTGGGTTCTGTCCATAGAACCGGGGAGCGACGAGTACAGAAAAATATATTTAAATCCTTCTGTTTCAATTATTAAGGGAAACATAACATATATACTACAAGAAAATGATATTTGTTAAATTATACTAAACTACACTCAACTCACTAATTACTATTTCCTCTTACATTTTCTTAGTACTTTTCATTAACCAGCTTTTATTTTAAATACAACGCATTAAAACACCTTCTGTCCTGTCTTAAAGACAAAAACTTCCATTTCGAGAATTCTGTTTAGTCTCTCTCCAATGAACTCGATGTCCATGTTTTACAAGAACTTCCTGCCCCTTATACTTAGCTAGATAACCTTTGTGGCATCTGAAGCACAATTTAAATGAATAAGTTTATCCCTCTTTAATGAGGTGTTCAACAGTAGAGGATAAAGGCTACTAGTCCAACCAATGGATGAAGCCTCGTACTTAACCTCCGAGCTTTTGGAGATGACCAAAAGTTAACATCACCTGTTCGAAATCTTACACCAAGGTATTATACTTTTCAAGTACTAAAAACCATACAAAATCCATAAATTATCTTGCAAGAAATCCGGTAAACACTAACCAAGATTTAACTTTAGCAAACATCAACAGATGTACAACTATGAAATCAAATCAATTAAACATAATAATGAAAACATTGATATCAAAAACAATGTATAACATCAATATATTCATATACATAAAAATTTGTTCTTGAAAACCTAAGTGCATCAAATTCAGAAAAAAAGTAATCATTGTTTGAGGATGAGATTGTACCTTTGGAGAGCCCTGTAACGCAAATAACAAGGCCAGAAAATGGGCAATTCACGGTTTTCACCGGAGATTCGGGAAGTGCAGAGGCAGAGGAAGCAGGGGAAGTGGGCTCAAAGGAATATGATTGAAACCCTCGGAATGAAGAAGAGAATTCAAGAAACCGCCCTGAACATCCCTTCTTGCTTATCACCTCAACTCTTCCACCCATTCTCAACTATTCATTCAATCAATCGAACAAAAAATTAATATAAACAAGTCAAATTTGTGGGATTTTCAGACCGAAAGGGAACAAGGTATTTTAATACAGAATGCACTGGAATGTATGGAAGACGAAATTTGAAATTCATATAAGGAATATTCTAGTATTAGAACTAAACCATAACTGGTATAAAAAGATATTATTTTTCTTTTCTGAAAGAAAGGAAAATAGATCAATGGATTAAAATTAGAAACTAGAAACGAAAATAATTTTTTTTTCGAGAATCTTCTTTTCGATGTTTCAACTTTTTTCTCTCATTTGAAATGAGAACGAATGAAAGTTACAGAACAAAAGTAGTCTTTAAGAATTTATACAGACTTTTTGGTAAATTGTGCAATAGAGTATAGGGCAATGGCGTTTCATTCGGCCTTTTCTATTCCTTTTGCTTTTTCTGGGTTCCAGAAAACTGGCATCTTGAAGTGATTTATCAACTCTTGCACAGCCATGGCCGACGACATGATGGGGAGTTTTTGTTTTAGCATTTTGGCCAAAGTTCAAATGATTTCTAATTTTGAAATTAGTCCTTTATTTTTTATATTTTTAGTTACAATCAATCTTGGATTTTTAAATTTTGAAATAGTCCTCTATTTTTTAAATTTTATTTCAAGGCCTTTCTTTATTGATTAAATGGTCCCCATCTTCCAATCGATGTGAGCCTTGCACGTCCCATCTCCCGCGTTTGCAATTTTTCATCCCTCAATGCAAACTCTCATTTCCTTTTTCTCAAGTATCCTATGTCCCCTATCCATCTTGGCCATGAATTTTGTAGAATCAATCGGCAACATGGGATTAACTTTTGAACAGATTTCACGATGAGTTATTTAAAGTTCTAGGTGGAAGGGTAGGAGGAATGTGGTGGTTAAGATGGCAACATGATACATGCTTAAAGAAACGTAGTCCTTACAAAACAAATTTTTGTGTTCCAAATGGTACCACAATTGCCCTTTTTGTTTTGTCTTCCAAATAATTGTTTCTTAATTGTCACTTCTAGTTTTTAGAAATCAAGGAGCCAAACAAGGGCCATGAGAGTTGCAATCACATGTATGGATCCAGCCGTCCACAGGCCGATCTTGGGCTTGGGACATCTGGTTACATTGGGAAAATTGAAACAAATATCCTAATTTAGATAAATAATTTTTCAAAGTACTTTTAATGGCAACAAAAACAAGATAAATAATAAAAAATTTGATTGCATTCTTGATACAAATGTGAATCTAGATAAAATGGTCTTTGAAAGAGTCTTGACCTCCAAATTGAGTTTTTGAAAAATTCAGACCTTCAAAAGCATAAAAACGCTACATAAAACAATTATATAATGATTTTCAGTAATTCTCAAAATTCAGTAATTCTCAAAAGATATACTCATTCACTAATATATGAAATAATAATATCTAACATCGATTGTGCTAGAATACAAATTTAGGTGGTCACACTTAATATATTCAATTAATTAAATCATGTGATATTGAATTCGAATGAATATATTATTTAATATCATTCAGTTGCTACCTAAACTGATACTTTACAGCAGTGGTGCTGATTATCATCACTCTAAATGAAAGCTCTCATGACTCCTATAATTACTTATGTCTAATTCAAACAACAAGTAAATTAAAATCTTACAATTATAAAATAAAAGTAGAATTCCTAAAGAATAGGCTTGTATGATTTCTTATAAGCCCACGGGGTGCAATTCCTCTATTGAGACCCTTGCTCGCTACATGACCACATATTATTATAACTTATAAATTCAATGAGTTTTGCATGATAATATTATTTAAATTTCAAAGTGTAAAAGCCTTTCACCTTCAATCATGAAAATTAAAAAAATACATAAAAACTTCGATGGACACTTATTCTCTAAATACCATCGTTACTTCTTTTCCGAGAAAAAAATTTCATGAACCTTCTACTTTCGTCTCCCGTGGAAATAAAAGCAAAGCCCCAAAACGTGATGGAGCCGTAGCAACCCTTACAATTTACAACCTAGTCAAGGGACAATTTGAATTGAATACATAATCCCTACATTACCCACAAATGACACAATAAGAAATAAACACCTAACAAATCATAAATTTTACTCAAAATAAATTCGAATGACGTAATTAAATAAATATCTTTGGACTGCATTACTCTCCTCGAGTTGGAAAAGATTCGCCCTCGAATTCTTTTTGTCGTACCTTCATCTATGTTTCCTTAATAATAGCAAACAATTAGATAGGTCAACAAAGAGAACATGGAAAATAACTCGCCCAAATCCTTTTGATCCACAAACAACATATTTCCACGAAAACGCCTCGTAGCGAATACCATAATGCTAATCAAACAACAAATACTGCACCGTTGATAAGTAAGAATATCTTTTCTAATCCATTCGAGATTCAAGGAGCCAAGCTCTTGAACCAATGAAAATATCACCACAAGTGCCTTGCACCAATGTTGCTAATAGCTGCACTGACAGAAATGGAAATATTTTCGCAAAATCAATATATTCCTAGTTTTATATCTGCATACCCTATTTGGTATTCTTCCACTTGAGCTCTAACTTCTCGACTACTATATGAATCAACTGCATCAGGATCCAAAATGAGTGGAATTTGTACATCTTACACCTTCCCGTAAACAATATCCCACTTTTTTATGCCCCCTTCATTGTATAATTTACAAATTCCAATGAGGTCCCAAGCTTAAATGAAAGCCCATATTTTTGGCCACACGTCGTGTGTAGATAATGTATTTGGCCTTTTGCTAGAAAATTAATCTCTTTTCTACTATCATAACCAATTTCAAGGGGTGTTCCTCTAGCCGGAACACCCCTTGAAAGAATCATGTGCAGTCCATCGGAAATTGTTTGATTGGCCATGTGGGTCGTGTACCCCAAAACGTCTAACATGAATTCTTTGGACCATTAGAGTGGCGATTGATTACATTAACACATCTATATGTTGTCCCAATTGCGTCATCTCTTCATCAGCTTTCGCAATTGTGTCATTTTTCTTAACATCCCTAAGTCTTTTCCTCAAAAGCTTCGTAAGTCATCGGTGGTGGTCTCAAAGGATTCATTAAGAGTGTGATCTTGGCTCTATTACCAACCGAAAATTGAAAAACACATGATGACATTCATGACAAATCATTGATTCATTCACGAATACTTTAAATTTGGAGAAAATTCTCATAATATATTATTTTTTTAACAAAAAAAAGGCTAAAACATACCGGAGCCAAAGCGATCATTAAAACGTAGTCCATCTCTAATTAAAATTGCACATATAGTCCCTATTATAATACAAATGACAAATTTGACCCATACTTAAATAGAATGGCTTAATTAAATAGATAAACACCTAAAATTTATAAATTTAACTCTAATGAAAATTAAATGACATAATTAAAGAAACTATCTTGGACTGCATCATTATTAGATGTAACGTGAACTAAAATTTTGAATATGTAGCCCCTGTTTGAGCCACATTATTTTCTTCATTCTCATTCTAATACTCATTTTCAACCACACATTTTTCAATAATATAATATTTTTCATCACATCAATAATTTTTTCTCCTTTTTCAACCACATATTTATCATCACATTAACAGTAAAAATGCATCATTACTCCCAAAATGTGTACCAAATAGGGGCGTAAACTTGTATTATACCATTGGACAATAGTAACAGTGGAATATTTTCAAGTTAACTCAAATACTTATTCTCTGTGTTTGGATCGTGTAATATTCAATTTATCTTATATTTCTTGTATTTAAATTAATTATTTGATTCAACCACTCATACTACTACTTGACCAAAATTTTAACAAGATAATGTGAAAAATGTTCTTTGTCTGTCTATAAAGAGTACCAAAGCACATTTAAAAATCGTGCAAAAAAATTGTTTATAAAAGATACTACGATAATTAATTATTCAATTTTAATGAAATTTCCCTAACCATAACATGGCCAAATGCTAACACAACAAATTTATGTGGTTATTGGGATTTAATATTTCAACGTGCCTAATAGACATGAGAGTTGAATATATATCGACGTGCACATCATATTCTTGTGCAAAAAGAGACGAGCACAGTATTTTAAGCTTGCTTGTTTCCCTTTTGAATTTGACAGTCCCATGAAAATAATACTTAACCATTTATTTCTTTGGGCACATCCATTTGGACTTGAACGAATATAGAGTAAAGAATAAAGAGTAGCGGTTGTATTACATGTATACAACAACTTACGCAGTCCTTGTTTGATTCTCATTATTTCAAAATATATTTTTCCCTCTTTTATTTTCAACGACACATTTTTCAATGAAATAATATTACACACAAACTCCAAAATTTTTCTTAGTTTTTAACCACACGTTCAACATTAAAATACTATTTCAAAATACATATTGGAGAAAATGGGGCTCAAACAAGCTCGTAATGGTTTATCAACAAATGATGTGGAGAAATTTGATTGGATTAAAATTTTATTAATAAAAAAAACTTTTCTACATATATTTTGACATCTCATCATTATATAAAACATTATTTTACTCATTTTTTTAAACAATTCTTTCAAAAACTCTTTTTCTCATACCCATTTTCCATTACACATTCTCAAAATATAGTATTCTTTATGTAAATCCAAATTTTTTTTCCTACTTTTAATTATACATTCTTCAAAAAATTACAATTCAAAAAATCATTCTTTACAAATATAAAATAAAAATAAAAATGGTTGTTAAACAGGAGCATACTTTTGGGACGTTGACCTAGAAATTAGTTTAATTGATTTGGTGTCTTCTTTTTTGTGCAAGTAACATAAATAGATAAATGTGAAAATACCTATTTATATACATCTTCACCAACCTTTTTAATAAAAACATCAAAAGATAAATGTGAAAATACCTATTATAAACATCTTCAGCAATTAGAGATGATAAACATCATAGCCCCGAAATAGGTATGAGACTAGTATGAGAAACATATTCCGAACCCCGCTACCAGTCTCGTTTAAAATTAATTTCAAATTTAAGTTTTTTATCAAATAAAAATGAAAGATTTATTATTATTTGTAAAGAGAATATGAGTTGTTCTTAACAAATTGGAAAAAAAAAATTATTTAACCGAAGATATTAAAAAAATAAAATTAAAAAAATAAACGGGGTGATAAATAAAACAAGAGACATGCCCCGTCCCGCCTTAACCTAGTATGGGAATGAGGGTAATGTGACAAAAATACCTGATGAGATAGAGATGAGAATTGTTGACCCGTTCCATTATCATCCCTACCACGAACCTTTTTTACAAAAAATACCTATTTAATATAAACATCTTCAGCAATCTTTTTATATTTAAAGAACACTTTTGAATTTAAGAGTAAATTTTTTTACTTTGTTCTCTTTATTTTTGCGCAATTTGGTTTTTATTTCCACTTTTTGTCGGATTGAGTTTTTAGATATTACAATTGAGATCCTTTAACTTTCAAACATGGTTCCTTAGTCCCCAACTTTCTGAATATGTCCAATTTTACGTATGTTTTAGCAATCATAATTCATTTTCTTACATTCTTGTCCAATTTTGGGCTTTCTCCTAAAATAATCAATAAAAAACATAATTAAGTATCAAACTCATAACAATCACTTCTAAATGTTATTTTTGATAGCAGATATAAGTATAATATTTACAATTACCAAACACCCCAAACTTAAACCTTTATTCGTTCTCAAATAAAACAAAACAAAAATTTAATTATATGCTAAACAAATATACTCAACTCGATATATGTAATTCAATGTTTCCCCAAAATGAATATCTAAATCACAAAATTTAAACAAGTTAATAAAACACAAAGATTAGCAGTTATTTCATATAATCTACACAACTTATATTCATCTTTTAAGTATGTATGTTAAATATTCTCAATTCTAAAGATGCTACTTGAATCAAGTTATGTATTTCAATTTTTAAAAGTCTCTTTTCCCAAACAATACCAAATTCTGAGCGTGACCATATAGTCTCTCATCACTCATGTAGCACTCTTATTTTTTAATTTCTCCAGAAGGTGAAATAAACAAGTGATTTGGGCATATTTTCATCATCAATTCAACTACTCTCCAAATTCCTAATTGGTGACCAAGACTTAGCCGACAGAGACAGTACTTATACTTGTTTTGCTACGGCCTGAACACACTTTCATGTGTTTCAAATTTATTTTTACTTTTTTGTCCGTTCTTCTATTTGAGATTTTTCTAATTTTCGAAGGTAGTTTCAACTCTACAAAATAGATATCATTTCTTCTAAATATTGGTAATGAACATGGTCAAATTACTTAAGACTAACTTCACACTCAATTTATGCAATTTTTCTTAAGTGTTGCTGCTAGTATAATATCTTCCACTTTTTTAGGTCAACGATAAGAATCGAAGAATAGTCAAGTAATGATGTTATTGATTCTGAATGAATCTAATCATCCCTAAATTTATTCTAAATATTTAATATGGTTATAATTGGGGTGATTAGTGTAATAAATACATACTACGGTCTTACAAGATTCCAAGGTTGTTACACAATTAATTTTAGAGTTATCTATAAATGTAATCGTGAATAAATTCATGCTCAATTTATTCAAAAGTCAAGTATAATATACTGAACTTCATGTAATAATTGAAAATTTGATAGTTATCATGATCTTATTAAATTTTGATTCTAGATAGACACAATATAATCATAATATATGAATCACATTATTCAAGTTAACTTATAAAATAAACATGCAAGATGCTGTAAATATATTTTTTTTCGACTTTTTCAATTTTTGATTTTTTCCAATTCGTATTTAAATTTAAATTAATCACAAACAATTCAATCATGTAGATTAAATTATAAGAAAATCCTTCCGACCTCAAATTTGATTAATATATTGTCTTCAACACAACAATATGAATATCAAAATGTATAAACTAAATAAAAGAGCGTAATTTTAAACTTGTCGGATAAGTGTTAGGCGATGGAATTGTCCCTTAAACTTGTAGAATTTTTTTCGTTTTTATTTTTCCTCTTCATAAAGGATGTTCTTGGTACCAATTTTCCCTACAACAAAGATTACAAACAACATTAGCAATAATATTCAAGATTCCAATAAAAATAATTCCAACACATCAATTGCCGATAACATCTCCTCATTTCAATAAAATAAGTTGATGATTGTTTGAATTTGAAAGTTAAATATGTGAAGTAGAGGGAGGATTTTGAATATCTGAATTTAAGCCACAGTTTAGGCTCCATTATATCACATTTTAATATGGGGAATAATAATTTTTTGGAAAATGTATGGTTGAAAAGAAGGAAATTTTTTTAGGTTTACGCGTAAAATTATCTTATTAAAGAATATGTAGTTGATAAGAAGAGAGTGAGAGAAAATGAATTAAAATTTAATGGGAGCCAAACAGGGGCTAAAACTTGTTAAAATTTTTAACACACAATTTATTTTTTTAAATTCAATTTTTTAAATTTTTTTTAGATTTACATTTTTTTCTTTTTGTATTTGACTAATTCAACCACGACAATTAGAGGTTTATGGTGGACGATGGTTGACCACAGTCAATGACGAGTGTGTTTTTTACTCACGAGTTTTATACAAATTTAACTTAATGGTTGGCTAAATTTTATGATTTACATTTTTTATATGTTTGCTAGTGTTGTTTTAAAGGTATGGTAATGTAGTGTAAAAGGGATTTAAAAGTTTACAAACAAGCCAAAGTCAATAAAAATAAGCAGCAATAATAATGCTTAAAGTTTTGTCGTACCGTAGCATGCATTAATGTTGTAATACAAGTTGAAGGAACCATTATTGAATGTATGAAGACACTAATTTTATAATTTCAATTACAAAACTATTTGTCGCCATACTCAGAGCGTCCAAGCGTCGAAAAAGGGAAAAAAATACAAAAATCAAGCGTCCAAACGTTGTGCTGGCCCAGAAAGCAGAATTCTGCACTCATAGTGCTCAGGCGCTACTTGGAGCTTCATCGCAGTGCCTAGGCAATACCTTGTAGTGCTTAGGCGCTATGCCGCAAATTTTAGGGTTATGCTGTTTTGGGCCACGAAAAGTTGAGAAAAACTCCAAATTTGGGGAGAACGTGTAGGGGAGTATAAATAAAAGAAATGAGAAAAATTTAAAGGTTCCACACATTAAGAAAAAATATACAACGAGAGATCGAAGAACACAATTGAAATGAGGAAAATATCAAGAAATTCAAGTTTGAAGCATTGATTGGAAGATGAAGAAGATCTTTGTGCAAGATTAAATTCTTTTCTACATCTTTATTCAAAGAATCCGTGATGTATTCATAGACAATTTCTTGTGTTTATTTTTACATTATAAGTAACTAATTTTTATATAAGGGCAAACAATGTAATCGACTTGTGATCCTTTATTATTTTATTCAAAATTTCTGTGATTTTTTTATATATGTGTTGGTTTTACTATGATTTTAATGCATTGAATTAATTGATCACTAATTTGATAATTATGCGAGTCTCTTACAAATCGAGAGGTGAGTTTGAGATTTAGACCATATAGTAAAATCCGGTAAATTAAGTATAATGTGTAGAGACACCTATACAAATTATTGCTGTCATAATATGAATCCTTAGAACTAGTGTTTCATTTAACTAAGATTGATTCACATAGAAATATGAAATTGAATTAGTTAAATATGCTCAATGAGAACTTTATAGGGGTAAATTGAATACAATATAAGAATTCAATCGAACACGACATTAGGTTATAAATATTGAATTAAGAATTAAGGTAATCATTATATGAAATTGTTATGCAATGATATTTATCCCATATTTGAATATTCAATCAACTTTTGTTTGCAAAAAATTGATATACTCAAATAGTTAAGAGTAATTAGAAAAATAATAATCACAACTATCATAATTCTTTATTTGCTTTTATCAAATAAGAGTTAGAAAAATTAGATTAAGTCCTGAAATATAGTCCTTGTGTGAACAATACTCGGACTCAAATGTCCAATATACTGTTTGTTACGATATCGTACATTTGTAATATAAAAAACACAAGAAGTTTTTGGCATCGTTGCCTAGAACTATTTACTTTTAGTCTTTGTTTATTTTATTTTTAATTGTTATTTGATTTGTTTATTTTCTTTTATTTATATGTGGTGCCTAAGAAGGGTAGAATTACAATAGAGAAGAACGAGAACAATGAGTTGATACCAACACGGTTAGTAACAGAATGAAGAGTGTG
>CAIGRP010002698.1:0-15403 GCA_903798385.1 Fraxinus cuspidata
CTAATTATTTGACACCCGAATGGAAAGAACTAATTATCATATGAGTACTTTTAATAGGGTTCGAAGACTGAACTGTTAAATGAGGAGCTGGTGTAATAACATGAGAACTCTGAGTATTTACCCTAATGAGAGCAACTGTAGAATAATCTTATGGTAGAGAGGTAGTAATATATGGAGCAATATTGCTAATAATAGGTGGATCAGTATAAATACTTGGAGCCAAATGATTAGCAGCTATATGTGATGTAGTAACTGCAGCAACTGTGATAATATGAGCAATAGTGGTAACAGTCTGAGGAGTAGAATGAGAAATCACATCTGTGATGGCAAATAATGCACTCTTAGCCCGAAAATGAATAGTGAGCAAAGGAAATGATACACAAACTGGAGCAATAGGAGCCTCATGTTTAGGACTAAAACTGGGGGTCCACTAAAAACTCTCATGGGACATACATCAATATACCAAGTAGGTTTGAGGAATAATTGTGAATAATCATCCTCGTGCGCCATATGAATGATAATGTGTGCATCATCAATCAGACCAATCTCATAATCACCAATAAAACCAAAGCGCATAAAAGTTTTGCTTACCTTGATAATATAAGGTTTGTGATGGACAAATTTACCAACAAGGGTAAACTTCTATGCCTTCGCTAAAAACTGTTCATCCAACTCATCAAAGAAGATAGCAGGCTCACCGTAATGGATGTATGGTTCCTTAGAAATCAAATTGTGATATAAAGAATCCTTAGGAGCATGAAGTACAGTTGCAAATGATTTCCTTTGACTTCTTTCAGCCTGGGTAACAATCGGTCTGTTATTGATAGTTTCTACATAAGTATGTGGAGCCTAATTAATAATAAAAAAACTAGAAGATGTAATAGGTGGTCTAGATGAGTCCATAATAGTTTAATTGACAGTAGGGGACTGTGCATGAGAACCACACACTCATGGACCGGTGGTGCGTGGGCCGGTGCGTGAGTCAATTGTCGGTGGCTTATCTGATTTCCATATCTGGGACCTACTGAGGTTGATACCAGTTAAAATTTGTATGAATGGAGGCTGCAAAATCCGTTTTAAGCTTAATTCGTGATGATGGTGCAAAATTAGCGATGAGATTCACCAAGCCATTATCCAAAGGCATTGGAAGAGAAAAGTATTGGAGGAAGAAAATTTCATTGATGGATTTGGGCTGTCATTCATAGAATCCATAACACCAAAATTTGGAATTGAAGGAAGCTTAACCGTCGTGCTAGGAGGAATGAAATTAGGGTTCAATTGCTCGTCAATCCGGTTAACTAAAGGATTATCCATGATACTCTGACCTTCATTTTCAATGTTTTTGGTGGAATTTGGATCAATAACACGAGCTTGAGCAACAATTGGTCCATGGAAGTCCCCATCGTGTATACATGGTTGATTCACATTCATTTAATTGTTTTTACTTTTCACACTCAATAATTTTAATCAAATCCTTGCTTGAAATATTGTTTTCATATCATAAGATGTATGGTTATTTAAATTACTATTCGATAGAAGTGGTCTCCATTTGAGATAATTTAGACTGTTCTTGTCCACTTTACTAGTTTATTGATATTGTTCACTTGTGACATTAGACATCGACAAGTTTGTGGTGTTGTTGCCGATGATTATTTTTTATTTAATATTTATTTGTATTATTTTTAGATTTTGTTTATTTGTTTCTTTATACAAAAAAAGTGTTCGTTGTACGAATCATTCATAATGCAGCTATCTCAAACCATTTGACCCAAAGATTTCATGTAGTTTACGACGTAAATACAAAGAACACAATTGAAAATAAAAAAAATAAAATCAACAACTCACTATGGTGGATGAACAACTTAGATTGTTAACTGCAAAAGAAGTTTTCAGAGCAACTGTAGTAAGTTCCACTCGATTAACGGCTCAATAGATTCAACAACATGATGGAGTGGAAGTTGATGGTGAAAATTTGTTGATTATACAGATTTTGACTTCATCGAGGGCTATTGAAAGGTCAATATGTTACGCCTCTTGACCAATGCTCTAAGTCAATGTGCTACGTAGCAATCCTCGTGGACAAAAAGTTAACAGAAAAGTCAGCAAAGACCCAGGTGGTCAAAATGTAAAGACATTATGTAGATACCAAGGCACAACCTCAGTTAGCAACGCAACACACTTGGGCTGAGACACTGCCTAAATAAATGAAGGAAGGAGCTGAAGCCCTTTACTCAGAAGACCAGCTCTGAAGCTTTCAGTTTATCCGAAACTCGAAAGCCGATGTTGTCTCTTACAAAATATTCGAATATCTTTTAGAAGTGATTGATGTAATGGTTCTAATAGAGGATGTCAGGGTGTCAGCCCTTATCGAGGTATTAATGGTATGAATAGACAATGATGTGAGACCTCAACTAAGGAGATGATGCCACATGGTTCTAATCCAACGGACACCGAGTCGGCCAAAGTAGTATAAATAGATCATATTTGTAACTTAGAAGGGGTTGGAAAAATTAGAGTTCGAATTATCGTATTCTCGTATCTTGAACCCTCAAATATGGAATCAAGAAGAAATATTGACAAATTCTCTTACAAACATTTGTATTTCCATTTTACAACATTCACTCGGTAGAGAAAATTATGTAAGTCGATGATCTTATAATTTACAATACTCTTTCGTTTTCTATCATTCCACAGATTCTAGTGATATCTTTGGTTATTAGTTTTGGTCCTCGTTTAGTGATCATTGATAGAGTGATCATCTTTTGTTTCACCCGTCGGAACTCAAACATCTTTGTCTCTCATCGTGAAGCACTTTCCGTGTCCAAATCTGCCTCATTTTTCATCTTTTCTCAGGTAAAAATGCGTCGAAATTGGTTTATCGTGGTGAAAGTGGGCCGGCATCTGTTGTCTCATTTTTTTTGGGCTGACAGATTGGCGCCATCTGTGAAAAATCCATACATAACCACGAAAATCTCATGGGAGAAGCCGGTAGGAAATATCTTGGAAGAAATTTCGTAACCCCTGAAAATGGAGAATTCTTGAAGAAAGAACCATTGGAAAGTCCAAGAGATGACTGTACGAACTTTATGCCCATTTGACCCTTGAAGTAAAACATATTTGGTCGTAAGAAGTGTTAATTGATATGAGTTCAAACAGTGAACAAAACGCACCCCGAAGGATGAGAGAACACCCTGAAGAAGGGAAACCCTCACATGCTATCACAACTGCTTGCTCAAGGCCTCACCAACAACACAGATGAGAGAGTCAAGAGGCAGAGGCAGGATAGCAGCTAGACTCACTAGAGAGGTCGCTACAATGGCTGCTAACACGAGAAACATAACTCAACAGAACATGGCTATGCATGAGCTACTGATGAGCATCGATGAGGATACCCAGTTTCTCTATATGCAACCCCTAGAAACGTATTCCAAGATTTGCTATAGTACTACCAAGAGAAGGTTGAAGTTTAAAGCCAAATGGCAGGTACTATCACAATAGAATGGAAGCCCCCCAAGAGAGGGAGGTTGGTGTTGACACCTCAACTAATTATGCTTCAGAACAACCTCATAAGGCCCCATTTAATTTCCTTCCAAATTATGAGCTAGAAGACCTACCTCAGAGGTCAGCAAGTGTCTTTGATAGGCTAAGCCCAGGGTTGCCTAGAAATAGGTTGGCTCAATCCCTTCCTGCACCTAAAAATAGACATCAGGAGCCTCTTCGATTCGAAAGACAAGAAAAACCAGCTCACCATGAGGTCCCTAGAAATAGGCCTGAGAAGAGGGAGCTGGCCAGAAATAAAGTCGAACATTCCCATTCCCTTTCACAAGCTCAATAGGAACAGAGCCAGCTAAGGACTCTCACTCTACAAATGCAAAGGAGAAAAGGTCGTACCTCTCGTTTGATGGATCACCAGACCCCTTTCAATCATGGAAAAGCACTGGTTGCTATGATGCTCGATGCAATACCCAATTTAGCTTATAAGGAAGTGAACTCTGGTGCAAAAATGCATTAAGGCCAACCTTATCAGAGGTACCCTTAAAGAGGGAGGGGTAGAAGACGAGGCGATGAACCTAGAAATAAGGACGAAATGCCCTTTTATTGTACATATCATCATTCCTATAATCACTGCATGAAAGACTACTAGGACATTGTGAGGCATCCCAGGACAGGAGTTAAGGAAGATGCAAGGCCCCCAAAGATATGCTTCTCCTAGGCAGACTCAATGGCTTGGGAATGTTGAGACGAGGTGTCCTAACCCGAATGATCTCCCAAAGAGAAGGGACAATGATGCTGAAAGGCCTATAGACGTACAAAGGCAAAGGCGAAGCCCCCTACAACTGATGGGTAGGAGCCCATACGTTAGAGAAGAGTCTAGGAATTCACAAAGAAATTACACCATGGAGGTAAAAGATCTTCCTATGACAAGTTTCATAGTTAACCGAGCCCCTATCAAAAGAATAATACCACCAATCACATTTACTCAAAATGATGTAGCAAATGTACATTATCCACACTGTGACGCCCTAATAGTGAGGCCTGTTGTGGCCCGTAATGGCCTGAAAAGAATGTTAGTGGATAATGGAGGCTTGATCAACATCATTTTTGGAACCACTTTTGACAAAATGAATGTTTACCATGAACTAACTCCAATGAGTTCCCTCTTATACGGTGTAAAATAGCATCATCCCAATAGATGAGATCTCTCTTGCAAGAGAGATGGGGATAACACCTTTGACTGCTCACCACTTCATCGAATTTTTTATGGTTGATAATCGCTCCACTTACCACAGAGTATTTGGGAGGCCAGCCTTGAAAGAGCTCTAGGCTGTCACTTCCATTCATCAGCTGTGCATGAAGTTTCCAATGGAGAATGAAATTGCTATACTTCAGGACGATCAAAGAAGCGTAAGAGAATGTTAGTCAAACTCCCTACAAAAAGCCGAGCCGATGAGCATCAATATGGTCACTAAAGATATTGATATGGATAACATCCTAGAACAAGGGAAAAACCCTGACCAAGGGAAAGATTTCGAAGTGGAGGATGCCTCTAAAGAAGGGGCCATCTTTAGAACTATGCGTACATCTGAAGAAGAGGTTGTATGTGAAAGACCTACCATCCCTGAAGAATGGAGAGTTGCTGAGAAAGTGGTTAGTTTGAAGGAACTGGATCCTCACATAATTGATTACGAACCTTAAACAGTACCTTTGGAGGAACTGGAGAGCTTTCAAGTAGATCCACATGACTCTTCCAATTAATTGTAGGTTGGAAGAAATCTGCCCATAAAAGCTAAGGAGGAGCTGAAAAGTTTCTTACTTAAAAATCTTGATGTCTTTGCTTGAAAGCATGAAGACATGGTTGGTATAGACCCTAAGATCAGTTGCCATCTTTTGAATATTGACCTAAACACAAAGTAAAAAAGAAGGGCTCTCAACCTAGAAATATATGATGCTCTTAAAGATGAAGGTAAGAAGTTGATTGTCAATAAATTCATCCAAGAGTCCGTATATCCTAAGTGGGTCTCTAACCCAGTATTGATAAAGAAGCACATTGGAACGTGGAGGGTTTGTGTAGATTTCTCAAACTTAAATCAAGCTTGCCTTAAGGACAGCTTTCCACTTCTTAGGATAGACCAACTTGTGGATTCAACTGACAGACATGAGCTTTTAAGATTCATAAACGACTATTCCGGATACAATCAAATCCCAATTTTCCAAGCAGATGAGAAACATACTTTCTTCATCACAGACAAGGATATTTATTGTTACAAGGTCGTGCCTTTCGGGTTAAAAAACACAGGGGCCATCTACCAAAGACTTGTCAAGAAGATGTTTACCGATCTAATTGGGAAAACCATGGAAGTCTATACGGACGACATGCTGGTGAAAAGCCTAAGGATAAGGAATCATATTGAAAACCTTAATGAAACATTTCAAATCCTGAGAAGATACCGAATGAAGTTCAATCCTTTGAAATGCGCTTCTATAGTCGCTTCTAAAAAATTTCTGGGCTTCATAGCCAACCAAAGAGGTATTGAAACTAACCCTAAAAATGTTAAATCCTTAACCGACATGAGGTCACCTCAAAAACCAAAGGATCTACAAAGCCTCACGGGACACGTAGCTGCCTTAAATCACTTCGTCTCCAAGGTAATAGATAAGTGCCCACCTTTCTTTAAAATTCTCAAAGGAGGAAGTAAGTTCCAGTGGATAGAGGAATGTAAGGAAGCCCTCCAGGAACTGAAGAAGCATTTGGGACAGGCTCATCTCCTCTCAAGCCCATGGCCAACGAGCCACTACAGTTGTATTTGGCAATAACCACTGATGCCATCAGTTCAGTTTTGATAAGGGATAAAAATGATCACCAGCTGCCTGTCTACTACTGAGAAAAGCACTCTTGGAAGTAGAAACTCGCTACTTAGACATGGAGAAGCTAGCCCTCTCTGTGGTAATAGCTTCTTGAAAAATGAGGTCGTATTTTAAAGCTCACATTATTTAGGTGTTGACAAACTTTTCCCTCAAGCAAGTGCTACTGAAGTTGGATGTAGAACTTAGTGAATTTGACATCGTATTTAATCCAAGAGCTGACATCAAGGGGCATGCTCTGGCAGACTTTGTGGTTGAATTCACTTATATTCTAGAAATGGAAAAGGAGATGGAACCTGCCAAACCTCCAACATGGAGCCTTTTTGTAGATAGATCATCCGGACAGACAGGGTCAGGGATATGCATGGTCCTTATCAGTCCAGAAGGACATAAGCTCACTCGTGTTGTACGGTAAGGTTTCAAAGCCACCAATAATGCAGCAGAGTATGAAGGCCTCCTCACTGGCCTCAGACTAGCTAGAGAAATGCAATCAAGAAGGCTTACCATCAATAGCGATTCCCAGTCGGTGATAAGTCAGGTACATGGCAATTTTCTAGCTATATATAAATCTATGACTACATAATTGAAATTAGTTATGGAAATCATCACCACTTTTGAAGATTCGAGCTCGTACAAATTCCATGCACTAAAAATGTTCATGTCGACGCCTTATCAAAATTTGCAAGCAGTAAAGATTCAGAACTACTCACTGTGGTGTCCATAAGTCATCTTCCCAAACCCTCCACCACCACTAACGAGGTGGTAATGTGGGTCAAAGATACTTCTCTATGGATAAAACCAATTATATCCTTTTTCAAGGACCAAGTATTGTCCTCTGAAAAAGAGAAAGCCCAAAAGCTCAGAAGATGAGCTGCACACTTCGTCTTCCAAGATGATGTGCTATACAAATATGGATTCTCATTACCCTTACTCCGATGCATTGGAGAAGAGAAGCCAATTATGTGCTCTTGAAAATTCATGAAGGAGTACGTGAGAATCACACCAAAGGATGGTCCTTAGCAAAGAAAGTGTTGAGGTAAGGATATTATTGGCCTACCTTGAAAAAGGATGTACAACAGTTTGTTCGGAAATGCGATAAATGCTAACGCTTTGCAAATATTCAGAGACAACATTCTCAAGAACTAAATGTTGTCTCCAGCCCTTGGCCGTTTGCTAACTACGGAATTGACATCATAGGACCTTTTTCCAATCGGGGAGAAAATCTAAGCTTTGCAATTGTCGCCATTAATTATTTCACCAAATGGATAGAGATTGAACCACTTGATAAAATTACTGAAGCTAACACTCCAATTTTTTGTGGAAAAATATCATTTGTAGATTTGGAATCCCCCACTCAATCATCTCAGACAATGTTCGGCAATTTGACAACAAGAAAGTTAGGAATTTATGCGAGGAGCTAGGTATTAAGAGACACTTTTCCTTCCCCGTATCATCCCCAAACAAATGGACAGGTGAGGTTGTCAATAAAACAATCAAGTACACATTGAAAAGGAAGTTAGACACCTCTAAAAGGGCATGGGTTAATGAACTACCTCAAGTCATTTGGGCCACCAGGACTACGAGTAGAACTACTACCGGAGAGACTCTTTTTTTCTATGGCCTACGGAGCGGAGACTATGAGCCCAGTAGAAGTGGGTCTATCTTCTCCTTGTCGAATTCATTTCAATGAAATATCTAATGATGAGATACAAAGATTTGAGCTTTACCTCCTTGAAGAAATGAGGGATGGCTCTCAAGCAAAGTTGGCCTTTTATCAACGGAAAATGAAAAGCTATTACAATGCAAAAGTAAAAAAGAGATCGTTTCGTTTGAATGAGATGGTGCTTCGTAATGTATTTTTATCTTCTAAAGAACATGGTTTTGGAACCGTTGGGCTCAATTTGGAAGGCGTCCATCAAGGAAGAGGTTCAGCCAGAAACTTACAAAATTGAAAGTATGGATGAAAAGGCACAGCCTCATCTCAGGAATGTAGAACATCTACGAAAATACTATCAGTAATGGTGTAAATATCTTGTATGTACAGTTTATGATTCAATAAAATAACTTTTATCAAATATGTCCATATATTAAAAATACATCCCAAGAGACAAAAGTCCTGGGAGAAGCCTCTGTATAAGATAACTATTATTATGCAGAGAAGCATGGGCACCTCGACGAAGAGTTTGACCCCAAAGGGACAACATCTGTGCTCACGAAGTATAACACATCTTTAGTAATGAAGGTTTGTAAGGAAACTTCAGTATGAACAAACCACTCAACCCTATGCTTAGGAAAATAAAGAAAAGAGAACTGTTATACTTATGCAAAATGTAAAACAAAGTTTTAAACAAAAGATGTCCATTGAAGTTTGATGTACTTAAGTTCTGAAACTTGTTAAGGTACACGACTTCCTAACACTTAAACAAAGTTATAAATTTGGCCATTGAAGTTCAATTCCCTAAGTTCTGAAATTCATTAAGGTACATGACCTTCTAACACTTATGCAAAATTATAAGTTTGATTTCAGCCATTGAAGTTTGATGAACTGAAGTTCTAAAATTTATTAAGGTACACGACCTCTTAACACTTGTGCAAAGTTATAAGTTTGATTTCAGCCATTAAAATTCGATGCACTTAAGTTCTGAAATTTATTAAGGTACACGACCTCCTAACACTTATGCAAAGTTATAAGTTTTATTCAAGCCATTGAAGTTCGGTGTACTTAAGTTCTGAAACTTGTTAAGGTACACGACCTCTTAATACTTATGCAAAGTTATAAGTTTGATTTCAGCCATTGAAGTTCGACGCATTTAAGTTCTAAAATTTACTAAGGTGCATGACTTCCTAACACTTAGACAAAATTGCAAGTTTGCTTCTAATTGATGAAGTCCATGGTGCATGAACTTGTTATTATAAGTCTAAAGTGGTTGAAGAACTTTAATTTGATTCTATTGTGCATAAACTCAATGTTATCATGAGTCTGATGTTATCTTTAGTTTAATGTTGCTCGTTACTTTAAGTATAAATATCATCAATAAAGTATAAAGAGGTTCGAATTATAGTAATAAACACGTAAATACATAATCAGCAGAAGTAATAAATACAAGGAAATTAAGAAAATGACTTCATTAAATAAAACCATTTACATTTGGTGGGCCGAAGCCATTTACTTAGAAAAAAATATAAAAAGAAAACCTAAACTCAAGACAGGTGGGGGAGGATGAGCACAAAAGGGATTATGGCACTGGAAGCCACATCTTCAGCTGCTTGTTCAGCTGCATCGTCTTCAAGTTCGATCACTTGGCTTCTTTCTGCTGGAGTTTTAGGTTCAGGCTCCTCTTCATGAAAATTTTCCCTCAATTCCAAAGTGTCGATGCCTTGAATGTTGACCTCCAACCACTTTATCATATCAGTGTAGGCATACCTTCGCCAATACATAGCAAAACTTTGGTATGCCTCCATCAAGTGAAAGTTGGCGATGAATCGTTTCTCAGTATCACAACCAGTAGACTGACCCTTCTGCCTACCAGTTTCCACCTCTTCAGTCAAACTGGCTACCTTGGAGTTCAACTCCCCCACCTCCAACTTCAACAAGGAGTTCTCCTTATTAGCCTTTTCCAAGGCCTTAGCTGCCAACTACTGATAAGCATCAGAAGTCTCCACTCACTTCATTAAGGAGGCCACCTCACTTTGGGATAGGTGAATCTCTTTCTTCAAATTCTCAATTTCTGCTAAGGCAGAAGTGAACTTCACTTTATTGCTTGCATCTTCTTCAAAGCCTCCAATTCAGCTTTGACCATGCGTTAGCCTTCTCAGCCTTATAGATTTTATTAACTTACTCTCTATTTTTTGATTGAAGGTTTTTAAAGAGGGCTTCAACCTCTATGGCCACACCAAAGGCCCTCCCCACTTGGCTCACCATTGTGGAGAAGATATCAACTACGTCACTGGTCTCCACAAAGTCTTTCCACCTCTCCATCTAGTACTTGTGAAAAGTAGCAGTGGCAGTTTGTACCTTTGGAGAAAGTAAAGAAAGACTCTCAGGAGCCAACTCCTCTCTCCTAGTCTTGGTGATGAGCCTTTTCCTTGAGGGGGCCTATGAAGCTGTGGAGTCGCTGGTGGACTTGGCCTTTTTTATAGGTTCCTGCCTCTGGGGCTCCACGAAAGGTGGCCTCTTCTACACCCTAGAGACTATAACTATTGATGCTACCATCAACTTCTCCCAAGTGGGACGTTGGAGCCACCCATCCCTGTGGTAGAGAACCTTTGCTTCTTCTTGGGCTCCTCCACGACCAACTTTTTCCCTTTGTCAACTTAAGAAGGTCGCACTTCCTCCTGGCTGCCAGCCTCTCTACTAACTCTTTCTCTATTTCCCTTATGACTATACGCGAAAGTGGCAGCAAGAATTATGGCCATGTCCGAGGTAGGATGCCTTTTTTTTCAAAATTTTCTGCAACGTAAAATGGAGGGTAATGAGGGAAAAATAAAAAAACAAAGGAGAAAAATTATACCAATTCTAGCCATTAAGTAGAACTCCTTAAAAAACCTCCTGAAAACGATCAGACGATCGAAGTCACGTGAGGAGGAGGATCGACTGTATATACCAGCCCCAGTCACTCTCAATGAGGTCGAAAAGTTCAACTGACCTGCAAGACAACAAAGAAACATTAAGAATCAGACCAGTTAGTGTAAGAAAAGAAATGACAAAAATGATACTCATTGGCTTCGGAGTAACAAGTTGGGACTTAGACGTGGGGAAAAATACATTTCTCACACTCTTGCCACTTCCCTCGGACCCAAAACCATGTCTCCTTCCATCTTTTAATGGAGAAAGGCAGGCACAAAAACAAAGGGAGAGTGTGACCCCCACATGCATAAGGAGTACCACTCCTTAGAATCATCTTTGCCTAAAACACAAAGCGAAAAACTAACTGAAAAATGTGAAGGGGCATGTCCTTGTCTAGGAAGGTCTCCTTCGAAAGGAAGTATGTCCCCACTAACTAAGCTCAGGCGTTAGGGACGATCTGGGAGGAGACCAGCCCGAAAAAATGGTTAATAGGCAGGCGAAGCCCATCCTTCAAAAGAAACCTACTATTAGCAACGCAGCCTGGCCTAGGATAGCAGGCTCGCTCATCAGGAGTAGGAGAAATGAGTTCTATATCATAGAGGATCTTGTATTTTTCCCTAAGATTTACTAAATGGGACGGATCTATAGAAGAAGGGATTTTGGCTACCCACGAGCTTTACGAGTGTCTCTCCTACCTCCCCAAGTGCAGTTACACTCCACCCAGCCTGAACGGCCTTAACTAGGTTGGCGATGTTGGTAATTTGTACTCCCATCTACCAGTTAGTTCACTCAAGTCCACATCACCCCCAGTAGAAGTAGAAATGCCATTGATTAAAATCTTTTAAAAGAAAAGATAAAAAAATATACTTACGAGTTGAAGGAGATGGTGAATGATGAAACACCAAAAAAGGTTGCAAAGACACCAAGAAAAGCGAGGAAAAAAGGAGAAGAGAAGTTAAAATCAGAAACAGAAAAAGAAAATCTTGGAGAAAACTTGAGGTTTTGAATGATGCTAATACTGAATTCGTAAAAAGAAAAAGTGGTTTTTTTCCACAAATGTTTACCTTTTATAGGTAGGGCCTCTTAATCCCAGCCGTTGGATGTCGATCCGGGTCATCTGACCATTAGTTTGAAGATTAAATCTGAGCCACTCATCACGTCTATTGTTTCGTCTTCCGTGGCTTAGATCAAAGTGCCCTCCACACGCTCTCATGTGCCTGAAGTTCGCAAAGCACGTGGGAGACAGCCATCATTGCACATTAAAAAAGGCAATGGTAGCGTGCATATGAAGTTGAACCTCTTCAGCTATATTTTCTTGAAAACGTGGATCTTGATATGTAGAGCTAAAGACATGTAAAGAAGAATAATCATGAGCAGTAAGAATTGCATATTCCTAGAATTCACTAGGAGCAGAAGTAGAGAGTAAAAGAGAACGAGCTGTCTCAACAAGATATCTACATTTTCTTTCAGCAACACCATTTTGTTTGGTAGTATTTGTATAAGCAGTCTGATGAGTAGTTCCATTGGAAGTAAGCAAATAAAAAAGGCATTAGACGTATACTCTCCACCTAAATCACATTGAAAACATTTGATAATAGTACAATGTTGACTTTTCACGAGTTCTCTAAATGTACTGAAAATACTAAAGAAGTCAGAGTGATATTTTATAAGAAAAACCTAACAATAAAGGGAAACATAATATCGAGAACGCCCTTTAGTGGTAAGGGGAGAAAGTCCCCATACATATACATAAATAAGATCAAATGGGGCAACAGAAATAGAAATACTTTTACTGAATGACAATGCAGAGAACTTTATTAATTTGCATCCACTACTATTAGAAATATCATCTGTTTTCAAATTCCGAATGGTCATGTAAAAACTAAGAATTTTAGACGAGATGATGAAACATGACCAAGGCGAGAATGCTATAAATAAAAGAAGGAAGATAAATTACTAAAAAAAAAAAAACAAATCAACACTAGAAGTTGCAATTTCTGGTACTTTCCTATCCAAAACATAGAGTCCTCCCTTGCCTACGGCTGATCCTAATCAGCTTCTGCGATTGCGGATCTTGCACATAACAAGAGGAAGAAGAAAAGGAGATTAAATATCTAAATTCATAGAATTGGCTAACAGAAACAAGATTTAAGGTAAGACTAGGAATATGATAGACATCTTTATGATATAAACAAAGTATCAATAAAACTAACATTTGCTATAGGCATAGGAGTACCATCAGCAGTCACAAATAGAAGACCTACAAAGAGGATGATATACCTAAAGAACTAGAAGATGACAAACCTATAGAAGAGGTAGATATTGCACGTGGAAGTGTTTCATTTGACTATGTTGCTAGAAACTTCTAAAATTGCTCAAAAGTGAGTGAACCTACTAATGGTTGAGCCGCTATAGTATTAGGTTGAGGTGGTTGGTTTCTAAACTTCCATGGAGGAAGAACCTGCTATTACAGTTGTTGTTGGGGCTGCTATGTTGCTGTCGTTGTTGAGGTTGCTGCCATGTCGCTCTATTTAACAATAGAGGACATTGTCCCTTTTAGTGGCTTTTCTGCTTACAGAAATGACATTCATCATGTGCAACATTCGATGAAGACCTACTTTGATTATTGGCATGTGATCTCTAAGGTGCTACAAATACATATGAAGTAGTAGTTGATAGAGCAGTCCCCTTGTCTGTCTCAGATTTGAGGTGTATTTCCTCAGCTAGCAATTCACTAACCACAGACTCAACGGAAGGAAAAGGATTGCAATGCAAGATTGTCCCACGAAGTCCCTTAAAATCATCACTTAAGGCCATAAAAAATTGATTCCTTTGGGCAATATAAGGTTCAAATGCTTATAATTTTGTAGATTCTGTGAATATCAATTGATCCCATAAACATGTCATAGCAGAATAAAATTCCTAAATACTCATACTTTTCTATTGAAGGGCACAAATATCTATCTCTAACTAATATTGTCTTGACCTTGATAATTGACCTATTTAATTTTAACAAGATCTTCTCAAAATTCGTGCGCAAAAATATCCCTCAAAACATCAAACATTGAGTCCCTGATGTGTTCTGAAACATTAGGGTCGTGAAGGCTAGAACTCGCAACTGCAAGCAAAAAGTAGTGATCAATCTCTAGTAGGGTGGTCTTATCGGCAAAATTTAAGCTTGTAGCCGCAAGTCTTCAACTAGTTATGGAGTTTTTCAGTCTCTGCATTTCACTTAGGCCTCAACTATTTTGTGTTGGCCTCGACTATTCTCTTGCCCCTTGGTTTAATACATCATATCAACTCTCTCAAATCTCTTCAAGTGATTAGTATCTTTGTCTCTTCAACCTGAGTTATGGGTTCTCCAATGCAATCCTAATGAAATAAATATAAAATCGAGCTTAACGATTTATACCCTTGCAAGATTAGATCACGTAATAAGTGTAATTCTTATACTTAGCAATAATCACTAGAATCCGTGACTTAGTTATCACTCTTGTGTGAAGCCTCTGATTCTGCAGATTTTTAAAGATATACCGATCAAAACTCGATTTGAAGGCATGTCTCA
Source organism: Fraxinus cuspidata (assembly GCA_903798385.1). Taxonomy (NCBI): domain Eukaryota; kingdom Viridiplantae; phylum Streptophyta; class Magnoliopsida; order Lamiales; family Oleaceae; genus Fraxinus; species Fraxinus cuspidata. Next base: position 14,496 of record CAIGRP010002698.1, read on the forward strand.
TTTTGAAGACAATAGAGTTATTCATTTCTTCTAATTGGTGTACCCGTTGAAGTTTTATGAATTATCACACAAGAACTACCTTTTCTTTTAAAAGATTTTGACATTGTGAAGTGAATATCTAGCCAAAAACAAAAGAGGATTTAGAGCAAAAAGAAATATGCTTAAGTTAATTTGAAGTTTTTTTGGAGCAATCTGATACTAATCAAATTGTACATGATCGATTAGGACTAAGAGAACAACCGGAGGAATGTTACAAATTTTGAGTGTGAAATTCAACTTATCCAAAGTTTGGGACTAAATTGCGCACTTCTAGAATATGTAATGATCAATTTCATATGATTATAAAGGTTCCACGAACATTGTGGAAGTTTAAGTGTTGTGCCATATATCTAATCTAGAGATGGCAAAAAAAAAAAAAAACACTCGATACCCGCAAGTCCCGCCCTATTCGGGGCGAGGATTACCGGCTTAATTGGGTATTCGGGGCGAGCAGACTCGGCTCGTTTTTGACGAGAGGCTCGTGGCAAGCCACAAGCTCGTCAATAGGCACTGTTTAAGTTCAGTGACAGTCACTGAACTTAAACAGTGACCAAAATGGTCAATGAAATTTGTTCAGTGACTGTTCTGGTCACTGAGTTAATTTTAATTTTTTAGTTCAATTTTTTCCCTATAAATACATTTCCTTTCATCAACTTTTTTCCACCCAACTCTCATTTTCTACTCTTTAATCTCTTGATTTCTCTTCTAGATTTTACATTATTGAGTTATAATCTTGATTTTACAATCTATTTTCTAGACTACTACAGAGTCTAGATTCATTTCTCAATTCTACTTCATTATTCAATTTCAATTATCCCACTACAAGTTATCAATTACAATCTTCCACGTCAACTTTCTTTCAATTCTTA
>CAIGRP010002716.1:0-28109 GCA_903798385.1 Fraxinus cuspidata
TCGGAATGGTAATTTATTTTTCAAATTTTTTAATTTTTTAATTTTTGGGAATTGGAATAAATTCAAGACCCAATGGTAGGAAAAATTATCACTTTAATGGACAATTTTCATAAAAACAAAGTCAAATGGACACCAAACTTTCAAAATTTTCCATGAAAAATTATACCAATCGAACACAATTGATTACAATTCACAGTAAAACAATTTCTAGACAAATCAATTCCCTGTAAAACAATTTCTTTCCACCAATTTTCCACATTTGCAATCAAACGGACCCTAAGAGTCCGTTTGATTGTAAAAGTGGAATTTGGATAGAAAGAAAATGAATTCTAGGGAATTGAATTGCCTAAAATTATTTTTCTGGAATTGTCAATTAATTGTTTTTGATTGTATAATTTTCCACTTGGAAAATGTTGAAAGTTTGGATATTTTGGTATTCGTTTGGCTTTGTTTTTTATGGAAATTATCCATTAAAAATAATTTTTTTTTTTTTTATAATTAGGGATAAAATTTGTTTCCATTGCAAAAAAGTAATAATAATAATAAAAATAAAAAATCTGAAAAACCATTTTCCCACCAAAGTTGTGGGAAAACAAATTCGTTGAAAATGTGGAAAAAAGAGGTCGCGTGGGGGGTTGGATGGAAAATCATTTGGCAAGAAAATTTTACCTATCAAACAAGCAAAACACTGAAAACTGGAAAACAAATTCTTAGTTCTATTAAGAAAAAAGGGCTATCAAACAGGCCTAAGTGCAAAAATGTAACAAGACAAATTTACTTTAACTACAAAGGTGTACATCTCCGTTAAGCATCCACCTGAGGAATAAAGCTAAAATCAGTAGAGACAAACAAGTTTACACCACGTATTCTTAAAAGATACAACATCACGTGAAGTTGAAAGCTGGAAAGAAAGATGAAAGATGGAGTTGAATCTCGAATTTCTTCGGTGGTTCTTAATTTTCCTCGTATGGACCCTTTTTTAGCCCCTATTTTGGTAAGAAAATGTATTTTAGAATAATGATTTTTTTAGAGAATGTGTGGTGCGAATTTTTTTTCGATTTACATGTAAAATTATTTTATGAAAAAATGTGACTGAAAATAAATTTTAGAAATATGAGATTTTGAAGAAAAGGGGACCAAACATAAGCTTATTCTTACGGATTTGGTGGTTTGCGACAAAAACTTTACGAGAAATATAAAAATGTTTGATCTTCTATGCTCTTTTCTCTATTCCTCTCCCTGAATTGTAGATGAAGAAATATATTTATAGACCAAGAATTAGATAAAAATCATGCCTTAATTGCCTTCAAAGAAGATGTTTAACAAAACAAGGAAAGAAAAATTTGATGTCAGAATGTACAATGCGATTACACAGAAGTGGTACTGCCTGCGACTGCACATGTGTCTCTATTTGCTTTCTGCTTTTGATTGGGAAGCCCTTGCGATCCCTAAGCAAAGCATAGTCTTTTTCTTCTATTGTACTTTGGTCCCAGGATTTCCTCCTTTATTCAGCCTGAGTCCCTTCTTATTTGCATATTTTCAATCCTTCATTTTTAAATCTTCAAAATTTAATCGTCCACATTCTTCAATCATTCATAGTTGATCCAATTCAAATTTCAAGAGTTTTTAATTAAGTTCTCAAACTTCCAGATATTGAATTTAGCTCCCAAAACTTGTGAACCGCCTTTGATTGTACCGTCAATGCTTCTAATTGATCAATTACAACCGGATTGGTCATTAATTTAACTTCAATTTAGCTCTAAAAACTCAATTTTCACACTAATCATATTGAAATGTATCTCGTCAAGGATTAACGTACAATTATCATATTTTAACCTAAATTAGATATATATCCATTCAAATAGCAATAAATAAACTAGTACGGAAGCTCAAATAAATGTATTAAATACACATCATACCCCAAACTTAAACTCTTATTCATCTCGAGCGAGACTACAAAGTAAATACACAAGCAAGTAAACATACATAAATATCAATGCATTGGATAACTTGCCAAACTCACATCAAGTAATGAAATTATTTGACAATTCACAAAGGTTCGTAAATAATGCTACTAAAACTAATTCTCACTTATTCAATGCTCGATTGAGGTGTGTGTCCATAGTCAATAATCGTACACGTTGAAGTACGTAAATTTTTCGACCCTCAATAGTCAAACCCTCACCCAAGTTGTTTAGCCTAAGGTCGATTTTACGCCACTCATTCCCTTCCAACACAAGTTTAGTTATATATCACAAATGAAAGTTACTACATCAATATGTGATGATTCTCCATAAATTTGACCTTTTCAAGTTCCAAGCTTTAACTAGAATATTAATCTACGTAAGGTATCTAAATTTAGAAGAAGTATCCAAAGCTTGGCCGTACAAAAACAGTGCTTATAATTATTTTATCATTACCTAAACACACTTTAATGTTTTTTTTTTATTTCTACTCTATTTTCTGCATCCATTTTTCTATATGTTGGAATCTTTTTATTGATTATCGAATGTAGTTTTCACTCTACATTGTAAACTGTCTTCTTCCTCATAGATCGTCCTCTGAACATTGGAGATGAATAAGGTATTATTATTCAAGACTAGTTCCACACTAAAATGTTAGGTAACTTTTTTCTATATGTTGATGCATAGTACAATGCCTTTTTTGACAAGTAATTGGAATCAAACCCTATTATATGGTCATATCTAGATTGCACGTGTTATTCAATAACACTCCACACGAGTATTCAATAAGAACGAGATCAATACATAACTAAATAGATCTCAACACCAAATCAAACACCTCTAAATTAATCGTTTCAATATGTTAAGTAGTTTTGTTTCATAATATGGTTTTTGTTTTGCAACGTAAGTCTATTCAACCTATTCTATCAATGTAACAAATTCAAAAAATCATAATGATTATTATGATATTGTGCTCAATATAATATAACATCTCGTGATTAAGCATCAAATCAGCAAAAAAAAAGTTTTATCACTTAGTTACAATTTCTGAATCATAAATGATTCTTTATAATCATTAATTAGTTGACAAGGTCGTCCAACTTGTACATAACTTATACATGCACACATAATAAATAAATAAATAAAATCAATTAACCATCAAGCCTATCCAATATTTTTATTTTTTCGAATTTTTGGCATATCACACACTAACATACACAAAACGAAATTATTCTACCTTCAAACTTAAAATTCACATTATCCACAATGTGTGCAGAAAATAGGCCTAAATATTGGTTAGCAATACTCCCAGTATATCTTTCGTTTGCTCATTTTACAAAATAAGTCTATCATACCTGAAAAGAGAAAAAAAAAAAATACCAAAATTATCATATGGGAGTTAAAGCTATTCTTATATAGATTGAAAGTATGGAATGTGGGAAATTTGACAATGATTGTGATTATAAGAATACTACATTAAATTATTCAAAATCTCAAAATGGAGCATTTTTAAATACTAAATGTAATCCTAACTCACTACATGCATTATAATTACTCAAAAATGTTTTCCTTCTTTTTTACTAAGGGCACGATCATCTCCATAATTCTTCCAATAGCACATTTTCCTCATCAAATTTGTTCACATCATATTCAGGGAAGATCGGTAGATTGGATTGTCTTATTAAACTCAACGAAAACTCATCTTCAACAAAGCTTGCCAGTGCATCATATTTCGTGGTTTCAAATTCTTGTTTGCCAAATAAATCTCCCATAAGCATGTCTTAGTCAACAACTTGTTCCATATTGAAAATATATCCCATCAGCATGTCTTTATCGTCTATGTCAGGATTAATCTTTGAAATTAATTTTTGCTACTTCTTTGTTTTTTTTTCTTGTTCCCTACAATGAAACCAAGAAAAACAGGTATAAGTGGAAAAAAATTGAAAAATAAAAGAGAAAAAAAGACGAATTCAACAAAAGCTAGAATTATAACTTAATTCTCCGACAATATTACAAAAAATAACTTGTTGATTTTATATTTTGCAAGTAGACGGATAGTAAGCAATTTGACAATATTTATTTGACTTGAAGATCATATCTCTATCTTGTGATCCAGTGATATCCCTGTTCCGAATGCAAACATGTAAAAATGTATTAAATTACAAGAACATTAATATAATTACGAAAAGTATAGACAATCACCCTTAATGTCCGTAAGACCTTACGATCATTGATACTAGTGCTATATTTTTATTCTTCTCCTGAATGTAAATAAAAATTATAGATTTAATCAATTAGTAGTCAATTAAAGAAAAATATTAAACTCCTATCAACCATTCAAACCAAACAAACATCTAGTGTCGAATTTTGAAATTTAATATAAAGACATTGAGATATAGGGTTCAATGTTATCCTAACATCTATATAATTAATCAAGCATCATATTAATAACATAACACCAATTAAATAGATGCAACATCACCTATAATTAAATTTGGTAGGAAAGATGGAAGATTGTTTTAAATCTTAAATTCCTTCAACGATTCTTGATTTCTCTCATTTAACCTTTCTTCTTTTTCTTCTTCCTCTTCTTCTTGTTCAAGCAAATATGTATGAAAAGATATGGATTTGGTATTTTGCAACAAAAGTTTGTTCAAAATTTTACAAAGAATATGAATATGTTGATCTCTAATGTTCTTTTCTCTATTAAATATGTGGAATACATGTGCAAGTGCCCCTAACTTTCTCTCATTTGATAGTAAATGAAGAATTGTATTTATTGACCAAGAAATCGGCCAAAAATCATGTCCTAATTGCCTTTCAAAAAGAAGTTGAACAAAACAACAAAAGAAAATCTTTCCTATCAGAATGTATCATGCGATTGCGTGCAGTAGAACTTTATGCGAGTGTAGATGCATGTATGTTTGCTTTCTACTTCTAATCCAGAAGTCCCATCTTCTAATCCAAATGCTAAGGTATGTTTTAAATACCTAAGAACAGTAGTCAAAGCCTTCAAATGATCATAACTTGGATTACTTGGGAATCTACTAAGTTTATTAAAAGAAAATGCAATATCTGATTAAGTGCAGTTCGTACGTTGGTTCACCCATAGTCTTGACTAAGTGTAAATTTAAGTCAATAGGGGTTTTCATAGAACTTTCCTCAAGTACGTTAAATCTTTTAGATGCACTCTCAATGTAATGAGATTGAAAAAGTACAATTCCTTCGGATGTTATAAAGATCTTAATCCTTAATATCAATTCAACTACACCCAAGTTTTTCATGTCAAATGTTTTGTTAACATTTTCTTGGTATGTACGATTATTTCGTGATTATTTCCCATAATCAATATGTTGTTTATATATAGACATACAATTACATAGACATTTAGTGTATATTTTATATATACACACTTTTCACACTCGTTAATTTTAAAACAATTTGACAATATCGTTTTGCTAACATTTTGGTGTCATTATTTAAGAGTTTGTTTCAACCCATATAGGGACTTAACGAGTTTACAAACATTTTGTTTTTGGTTAAGTGCAATGAACCCTTCCTCCATGCAAATTTCTTCTTCTAATTCACTATTCAAGAATGTGATTTTCTCGTCTATTTGATGAATCTTAAGGTTCATGAACCCTTCAGGTTACTCCATGTAAATTTCTTCTTCTAACTCATCATTCAGAAATGTCATTTTCACATCCATTTGATAAATCTCAAGGTTATGTAATGTCGCAATTTCAATTAACAACCTTATCGAAGTGATTCTAGTCACAAGTGAATAAGTGTCAAAGAAGTGAAACCATTTTTGCTTATATTATTTGGCAATTAATCTAGCCTTTTATTTATCAATGGACCCATTCAGTTTTAATTTTCGGGTGGTAAATCGACCACTCCCAAGTATGATTTTACATCATAGAATCTATCTCACTATTGATAGCTTCTTTTCAATGTGGCGCTTCCGATGTAGACATTGCTTTTTTAAATATCTTTGAATCATTTCTACCATGTATGCTAGAAAATTAGGACCTAAGAAATTAGATGTTCTAACCTTTTTACTACGCATTGGTTCTTCATCATTGGAAGTATTATTTGTAGTTTCATAAGTTCTTTTATTAGAATTTACATTTTTCTTGTCTTCGCATGGAAATATATCTTCGAAAATGATGCATTTATCGATTCTATTATGATACATTCATGTACATCTTGAACTTTAGATTTAACAAGAAAATGATATGCACTCTTATTATTGGCGTATCCAATAAATATGCAATCAATTGTTTTATGACCAATTTTTACTTGTTTCGACTTAAGTATTTCAATCTTAGTCAAACACCCTCACACTTTCAAATGTTTATAAGAAGGGGATAACATTTCCATAATTCATATGGAGTTTCATCTATTATTTTTAAGGGTACCTTGTTTAGAATGCTATTTGCAAAAAGTATGGCTTTCCCCTACAAGTTCTAGGGTAGCCCCGAACTTATCAACATTACATTTATCATTTCCTTAAGTGTTTGGTTTTTGTGTTTAGCAACACCATTCGAATGAGGTGAGTAAGCTGCCGTTGTTTGATGAATGATTCTCTGTTCGGAACAAAATTCTTCGAATAGTGCCCTATATTCTCCTCATCTATCACTACAAATATTCATTATTCATTTACCAAGTTGATTCTCAACTTCTATCTTATTATGTTTAAAAATATATAAGGCTCTGTCTTTTCTTCTTAGAAAATACACGTAACAATACTTTGTACAATCATCAATTACACTAATAAAGTATTTCTCTCCACCTTATTTTGAACAAATTTCAAATTACAAATATTGCTACGAATTAATTCTAAAGGCATCGAGTTCTTTTGAACTGAATGAAAAAATATTTTGACCAATTTTACCTCAATGCAAATTTCACATTTATGATTACGATTGACTTTAAGCATCAAAATTAAACTTTGATTCATAAGATTACACACAGATTTGTAATTTGCTTGTCTTAACCAATTATGTCATAAACAAGACAACTCAAGCATAAAAGTAGAATCTAAACTTTTATTCATAATGCTTTGTTTCAATACAATAGTAAAAACGTTCATTTTGAACATTCAATCACATAGATATCCTTTACCAATATACATTTCATTCTTAGCGAGTACAAATTTATCGAATGCAAAAAAAAGTTTGAATTCATTCTTGCTAAGTAGAGACCCGGACAAGGTTCTTGTAAATATTCAGTACATGTAGGACATTGTCGGGGACGGGCTCTTTGCCTAAAGTCATCTTCAAAATAACATCCCATTGTCCTTCAACCTTTGAATTTCTAGAATTTTCCATGAAGAATTGTTCTCCATTTAGTTCTTTGTAATTCGAGAACATAGTCTTATCTACATAGATGCACGGGTAGCACCAATGTCAACCTACCATTCTCTTAGGTTACCAACATTATTATATTCCGAAACAACCACAAAAAGATTCATCTCTTATGCCTCTTCAAATAGGGTGTCTCTTTCAACCACATTTGCTTGTGTGTTCTTCTTAGGCTTCTGACATTCATTAGTACGATGTCCCACTTTTCCATAATTGTAGCAGTTGCTTTTGAACTTCTTGACATTCTTGGAATTGTCTCTTTTTGTTGCATTACCTGAGACCTTATGCTTTTTGTTGATCTTTGAATCGAATTCCACAAAATTTGCTCCAAGTTGTACAATAGACTTCATTTCGATCTTTTTATTACCTTCTTCAACCCTCAAACGGACTATCAATTCTTCCAAGTTCATCTTCTTATGCTTGTACTTGAAATAGTTTTTGAATTCTCTTCATAAAGGTGGGAGTTTCTCGATGATAACAGCAACTTGGAAAGACTCACTCAACTCCATTTTCTTCACATGAATTTCATGAAGTACAACTAGTAGTTCTTGCACTTGACTAATGACAGTTTTGGAGTATATCATCTTGTAATTAAGAAAGTTTCCGACAATAAACGTTTTCGTGTTGGCGTCCTCCGTTTTGTTTTGTTTTTTTTTTCTCCAAAGAATCTCAAAGTTCATTGGCCGATTTCATAGGACTATACACTTTATAAAGTGTATTGTCCAATTCATTTATGATGTAGTTCTTGCAAATGAAACCTGAGTACATCCATACATCCAACGCAATAATAGATTTATGATTATTTTCCCCTTCTTTTTTACCGCGGAAGGGGTTTCGGTTAAGAAATTTGTCAAAGTTCAAAATGGTGAGATAAAACAATATTTTTTGTTGTCATCTCTTGAAGTCCACTCCTCCAAATTTCTCCAATTTCTCCTATGTGGAATTGGAGTATTTTGAAGTGGAATAGCCAAAGGCGGAATCATATTGTTTGTACCTATTCCAAAAAATGAAGAGATAGTGTTTTTTATCTAACAAAACAACGAAATTTTTTTTCTTAAAATTGTTGGTGGATATGATATAAATGTTGTTTTGTACGTGGACAATATTTTAGCACAAGTATAACATCACAAAAATGATGCTAAACCACAAAGGAAAATGGTAGAACCATAAAGAAGAAGACATTTAGATGAAATGATCCAATAAATAATAACACTCTTTCCTTAAGATAAATTTGCCCACAACAATGCTAACGGAGTAACGGCGATTGTCTCCAAAAATACAACGAATTACTTTCTTATAGTAGATGTACTTCCAACTACAAGGCAACTACAAACTTGAACGGATTATTCTCTCTACAAAAAATGATTTTGAATGCAAAATTTGGGAGAGTTTTGGCAAAAATATTTGATGCAAGACTTAAGAATATGAATTGGGACACTAAATGATGTTCCAATTTATAAAAGAGGAAGGGTGTACATGGAGAGACACGCCCTCAAAACTCATCAACTTTCATGAAAGGATGCACCATTCTCTGTCGCTCGCCTACCACTAGTGCGTCCTCGAGCTCCAAAAGCAAAAATCTTGCCGCTCGCCTAGTGTTGGGCTATTGCTTGAGCGGCGGTTATGGGTGCTAAAAATCGAAATTTTCCTTCCACCTTTGGACCACAATTTCTCATTCATCCTAAATTGGTTTTGAAATTCCAAACAGACTATGATCATCTACTCGATGAGTAGAACAAGTTAGTCTATTTAGTTGACATGAAAGTCACTTTTTACATGTTAGCTTGTTTTATACTTAACCAATTTTCATCTCTTTTAACCAAATTCCAACAATATTTCCAACACTTGGAAAATTTTCAATTTAATTTTGATGTGATTAGAAACTTTACTATTGAAAACATTAGTTTAAAGATGATAAAAAGTTTTACCTTCGGCACAAAAAAAAAAAAATTAGTACACACAAATAAGGCATATGGTGGATTATCAACTAGGGAATTAAATGTTTTATTAGTCACTGAATTTATTTTTCGTTCACGTTTTACTCATTGAACTTCAAAATGTTTTCGAGTGGTCACTAAACTTTAACACTTGCACTCCATTACTCACTTATCATGTCTTATTAGTCACTGGAAATTAAAATGTTTCCAACTAATCACCAAACTTTAACATATTGCACCACATCACTCATTCACCATGTTTTATTAGTCATTGAACTTATACATCTATCACGTTTTACTCATTTAACTTTAAAATGCTTTCGAGTGGTCACTGAATCCAATTGTTTTCGAGTGGTCACTAAACTTACTAAATTCAACTATTTAAAATTGAAATTTTTGAAATATAAAATACCTCACACGAAGACCCCTTCTTTCCTCTTGAATTCCCACGTGATAGCTCTAAAAATTATATTTTCTTAGTATTGTTTAATAATATTTAATCTAAATTGAACATTTCACTGCCTGTTGAGATATATTTTTTATTTTCTTAATTTGGATACATGATCTCAATTGAAATAAAAAGATTATCTCTATTTTATTTTCTCGTTGTAAAGGAAGATTATAATATAAATTAATATTTATGTCAATTTAAAGCTAGCATTCTTCATTCCTTTTGAACTAGCCTTTGACGACTTTCTTGACCAATATCAATATTCTCGTCTTAGTTTGAGAGTTTCATAGTCTAGTTGATATTTATTTTATTTTATTTTCTTGATCTAGATCGAATGTAATAGAAAATAACCTTTACTTGAAAACATTATGAAGTTCACTCTGAAGCATTTTGTGTAAGACGTAAATTGCATACCTCTAACCATATTATCCAAGATCAAATTGAAAATCTGCAGTAACCACCAAAAGTCTTCCGGCCAATACCTACTTAATAACTCCTTTACTTGATGAAAATAAACAAGGGACTTTCAATTTTTTAAGAGAGATTCTATAGGGATTTCGTGTATAGGTTTGGCTAGGGAACCTTTGGCATATATATAAAGACAACCGCTACAACTTCCATCCATCATGGAAGTGAGTGGTTTTCTCCTATGATAACTTTTCTCAATAACCATAGGAAAGTTATCTAGGCAGTTTAATTAATTCACCATATAAACTCTAAATTAATATGACTTTATATTGATCATGTAAGGCATAAATTGTATACATTCTGCCACTTTGTCCACATGTTCAATGGTTAACTTAAAAGTGGGCACTTAATATGGTAACATGCTGAAATTGACAATAACCTATTTTACTAGAGATTCATAATACTTGAATGATGACGGTCCTATTTTAATAATCAAACATTTCCTTCATTGTATTACAAGTATGATTACCTTTAAAAAAACACTTTACTTTATTAATGAACTTCCTATAAGTCATTCAGGGTCCACTTTAATAACCACAACGTATATTCATTACAAACTTTACGTGCACTAATAGTATTGTTTCAAATACAGAGTATCATAATGAGCACGCAAGTCCCTATTCTTAACATGAGCTTTATAAACTTTAGCCGCAAGCCCTTAGTCATGGGATCTACAATCATGAGATTTGTCTTGATATGCTCAATGATCACTTCATTTTTCTTTATATGATCTCTAATAGTAAGATACTTTATTTCGATATGTTTGTTTCGGCTTCCAATTTTGTTATTTCTTAAAAAGAAAATTGCAATCTAATTATCGCAATAAATCTTCAAAGACTTCTCTATATTATTGACAACTCTTAAGCATTTGATGAAACTTCTCAACCATAATGCTTGTGTTTTAGCTTCATAGCAACCAATTAATTTTGCTTCCATGGTAGATGATGCAATTATAGTTTGCTCGCTGCTTCTCCAAGTTACAGCTCCTCCAACTAGAAAAAAATGTATCCTGAAGTACACTTCATTGTGTCTACACATTCAGCAAAATCTGAATCCATACATCCAACAACTTCAAAATTGTCAAAATGCTTGTATGTGAGTCTGTAGTCTTTGGTTCCTTGTAAATACCACATCACTATCTTGGCGGCTTTCCAATGTTTTGTACCCAGATTACTTTGACATATGTCCAGTACCCTAACTGCAAATACAATGTCGATTCTAGTACAGAGTTGTCCATAGATCAAATTGCCAACAGTGGAAGCATAAGGTATAGAAGTCACGTGTTCTCTTTCCAATTCATTTAATGCACACTGATTTTGACTGGATTTATCACCTTTAACAATGGGTGATACACTTGATGGACAATCTTTCATACTGAATCTTTCCAAAAAAATTCAAAGTAGGCCTTCTGAGATAATCTTAATGACTTTTTAGATCTGTCTCTGTGAATTTCAATGCCAATGATATAAAAGGCTTCACCCATATCCTTCATTTCAAAGTTTTAGCCAAGAAATTGTTTTAAGTCATATAGCAATCCCAAATGACTGCTTGCAAGTGAAATGTCATCTATATATAGGGCTATAAAAAGGTATTTGCTCCCACTGACTTCAAGATATATGCACTGGTCAATAATATTTTATGTAAAATCATATGAAGTAGCAACATTGTGAAACTTCAAATACCATTAACGGGAAGCCTGTTTTAGCCCATATATGAATTTCTTTAATTTGAAAACCTTGTAATTACCTTTATCAAGTTGTTTCATGTATACTTTTTCTTCAAGATTCTCATTCAAGAATATTGTTTTCACGTATATTTGATGTAGCTCTAGATCAAAATGAGCTACTAAAGTCATTATAATTCTAAATGAATCTTTCTTAGAAATCGGAAGAAATGCTTCATGGTAATCTATGCCTTCCTTTTGAATGAAATCCTAGGCTACAAATCTAGCTTTATGTCATTCTATAGTGTCGATGCATTTTTTTTTTGGTCATATAGACTCATTTAAAACCAATGGATGTGTGTCCATCTGGCAATTCAACGAAATCTCAAACTTGATTTTAAGTCATAGATTACATCTCTTCCTTGATGGCATCATACCAAAAACCTGAGTTTTTCACGTCAACAACTTGTGAAAACAAGTTAGGATATTGTCAAATCCAACACATGTATCGGACTCTTGAAAATATACAACATAATTACTAGAAATTACTAATTTCTTTATTCTTGAGGATCTCCATATACCTACTACCTCATCTTGAATTTACATATTTTAAGTAGTAATAGGTTTTGTATCGAGTAGGGATTCTCGTTTTGCATTTTCCTTATACGGTAATGGTTGTTCTTAAGTTGGTTCATCTTTCGAAAGAAATCAATATACCTAGATTGGAAGATGACCTAGATTCGTTTATTTTCTGAAAAATCAATATTTTTAAGAAACTCACTCACTCCCTCACACTCACTTTATGATCATATAGAAATTTTACATTTCTACCTTCAAAAATCCTTGGAATGTGGAAGAACAATAGAATATATAGTCTTTGGAATTCACATGATAGCCTATGAGAAATCGACTAACTGTCCTCAGGTCCAATTTCTTTATGTGAGGACTATAAACTCTTACTTCAAGTGGACAACCCCAGACGTGTATGTCTCAAACTAGGTTTCCATCTATTTTGAATTTCAAATGGTGTTTTAGGAACTACTTTAGATGGAACTCTATTTTCGATATACACGACAATTTTTAAGGCTTCACGCCACATATTTAAAGAGAGGCTTGAATTGATCATCATGCTCCTAACCATGTATATTAATGTCATATTTCTTCTTTCAACTACACAATTTTGTTATGGTGTCCCTGGCATCGTATATTGTCCTACATACCTTGTTTTGCTAAAAACATAGCAAACAGACCAGGCATTTGTCCTTTTTTTGTCTACTATTCATAATATTCTCCACCCTCGTCTGACCTTATAATTTTAATTTTTCTTTCCTTTTATTTCTTTTCTTCTGCTTTATAAAGCATGAGAGCATCAAATACATCATCTTTATGATTTAGAAGATAGATATACATATATCTTGAATTGACATCCATGAATGAGATAAAATATCTTTGGCCATTTAAACAACAAGTGGGAAAAGGTTCACAAATATGTAGGTGAATAATCTCAAGAATGTCTAAGCTCCTTTAGCACATTTAGTGATCTCGTTTGTCTGTTTTCTCTTTATGCAGTCAATACAATTCCCTAAATTAGTAAAATCAAGAGTCGGCAAAATTCCATCATTTACTAATCTTTTGAGTTGCTTTATGGAGATGTGTCACAATCTCCTGTGTCATAACTTAGAGGAGTTTTCTTTAACAATACAACACTTATTGCCAATACCATCACATACACTCATAAGTGAGATCCAAATCAAATTTATATAAATTATCAATCAAAACACCGTGTCCAACAATAACTGAATTTTAAATTAGGCTAAAGCTTCTGTTTTCGAATACAAACTTGAAACCCAATGGTGCTAGTCTTAAATAGAATCTAGATTACGAGAAAAGCCAAGAACATAAAAGATGTTTTTAAGATCCAAATGAAAACTAAAATATAAAACTAATCTAAAAGTTCCCACGCCTTCAACAACCGATTTCCTAAATAGACTCTTTGTTCATTTGGTTGCGATTTTCTTAGGTCCAGAAAGCCCTGCATAGTATTTGCAATGTGAATTGTAGTACTTGAATCAATCCACCATCTATTTTTTTTATAATATTAACCAAAAGAGATTCATGACATACTAAAAAGATAGGAGTACCTTTATTTTCAAGCAATTTCTTATACATGAAACGGTCCTTCTTCATATGCCCTTCTATCTTTATTGACCTTAATGCTACATTGACATCTTGTTCTTCATTTTAGGACTGTATTTACCTTTGTTCTCATTTCTTTTATCATGAGTTGTCGATGAACAATTTCCAACTTCTCATGCTTTAGCCTCTGTTCCTCTTGAGCACTCATCATTATCAGTTCATTCATTCATAGTCCATTTTTCCTTATGTTTATTGTACAATATTTTAAATGAACCATACTCCATAGGAAAAGAGTTCAAAATAAGATGAACAATGAAAGACTGTTCATTAAGGTGTTGGCCAACATTTTGTCAAAACTTACAAATTGCTCTTTAATAGCTTTTATGAAATCTTTGGCCTTATCACATTGAGATATTGATCCCATTGAGATATTGATCCCCTGATACTTTTATTGACATGACTCTTCATAAGACTCAAGTTCAAGCGATTGGATCTTTTCCATGATTCATACAGTGTTCTCTCCTCAGTGTACTTGATTTTGTAGGGACAGGTGATTCATCCGCACGAAGTGCCAAGTCGAGATCCATGCATCCCAAATAAGAATTTTCTACTTCTAGTAAAAAAAGTTATCACCACATAGAATTAGAATTCGAATAGAATCGTGGCAAAAACTAGGAACCGATGCATAAGATGAACACATACATTAATGCTATGAAGACTATTTTAATATTGAATTAACTAATGTCAATTCAATTATGTAAATTCAAATCTACCTGTGAGTAGAGGTTGTTATCAAACACTAAATTTACAAGGGCTTTAGTAATTTCAAATATAAGTATTTTCCATATCGTGTGCCTAGGAAATTTTTTGTTTTGATATCTAATAATTACTTTATTGCAATTGAATCTTTAAGATAACTATTTCCATGTTGGACCAAATAATCATCATATCAATGAATTGCACTTTATGAGATGTCCTATGTATCACCAAATAATTCTTTATGTTATTTTATGTTCAACGACATAAAATTATAACTAAAGATGCTTTTGATAATCTTAAGTTATAATAACATGTCGAAACCTCAAATGACATCTCTAAACCTCTTGTGATTACATCTTCCAAATGAAATATTTTATTTGATCTAAAAAAAAAAATTTATCTGTTGTACATCTGAATTTTAATAGATCGGTGAATTTCAAAATACTGCACATATAAATTTTCCATAGTTCAATCCTTTAAATCCTAAACATGCAATTTCTAGAAGTAAATAAATCAATCACGCTAACTCCACTATACAAATAATTTCATAAATGTATTTAAGTCTGCACATATTTAACGAAATCATACTGAGCAACTATATTATAAACTTAGATACATACGGATTCTTAACAGAACAACCCTTCAATGATGTATTGCACATAACTCTTCATGTTGACTGTTTGAATGGTAGAGTGATAGAAAATTGACAATTGAATATATTATTATTTACTTTTAATTTTACAAATTCATTAGAAAATGAACCATTTAACATCATGATTACCAATTAAGAAGTCATTTACTTTTTAAAACAGGGTCACCTTAACCATTTGAATATCAAATAATTTACGCCAAACATATATAGCCTTAGTAAAATATTAATCTGCCTTAGTAAATTATTTGTACACCAGCAAGTATATGGATTAGCTCCAATTAAAAATGAGTATTTATGTCAACAGATTCTTAATGGATGCCAACGGAAAATATATATACGAAAATTCCAGAGTGCCTTTTGTACACATTTTAACAGAAGCAATCATTGCTACCATTTGTACACAAGTTATCAAAAGCCTGCAACTATATAATTATAACTTTAAGACATTTTATAACATTATGCTTCATCCAGTGAGGGCATTGCCTCAGACAGTAAAAATTAATTATAGTCACAAACATATGTACGTAGCAATAGCATGTATACGTATTTCAAAAGAAAAATCTGAATAACAAGCATAGAGGATGGCTCTGATATCACATGTAAGACATAAATTATGTACATTCATCTATATTTTTCAAGATCGAAATGAAAATCTGCAGCAGAAATGAGTTCTTAAAGCATCAAAAGTCTTCCAATCAATACCCATTTGATAACCTCTTTACTTGATGGAAATAAACACAGGACTTCCAATTTTTTAAGAGAGAAATTCTGCAGGGATTTTGTGTACGGGTTTGACTAGGGACCCTTTCGCATATATATATTGACAACCACTACAACTTCCAACAATTATGGAAGTGGGTGACTTTCTCCTGCAATATCTTCCCCCAATAACCATAGGGAAAGTTATCTAGATAGCTACTTAACCCACCATATGAACTCTAAATTAATGACTTTATATTGATCGTATGGGCACATTTTAAAGTTCTGAGAATAAAACTTAATGAAGGTACAAGTTCAGTGATTAACGAAATATGGTGAGCGAGTGATGAAGCGCAACATGTTAACGTTCAATGACCACTCGAATATATTTTATTGAATCCCATTTCACTACTTTCGTTTCCTTCCATATGTACTATGTTGTCCTCTTCTTCCCACAAATTTTCACCTTGATCGATCATTATATTCTCCATCAGATCTCCACGGGTGAATCCTTACCCCCTACACAAAGTTCCTGCTTCAACACACCATGCCATAAGCCTTAAAAATCATCACTAGACTTGAATGTCGTAGTAATCATAGCTGTTATATTATGTGCTTTTCTATGTTCACTCGGCCTCAACTCCATGCTTCAGAGTATCCTTCAATGCACACTGCGGGCACTAACAGAACCGGTTGGCTAGGTTGTATCAGGTATAGTGAACGCAGGCCTTAAAAAGAAAGACATGGTAACTTTGCCAATTTCTGTTTACTCAAGCGGTTTCAAGCTGTGCAATTTGTTTAATGAAAGTCTCCGATGGTGATAGAATCCAATCCTTCCATAATGCAACCATCAGTTCCATCTTGATTGTGCTGATAAGTGGCTTCTCTCTCATTATTCCTGCCCTACTTGCAGGCTTCACCTTAACTCCAACAGCTGTGTTTTCTGTTTACAGATTCAGCAATTTGAGGTCGTATTAGCATTATGCTTTATATATTTAGTACTGTCGTAGAGAAAAGTTATCTTTGTGTCATGAAAGGTCCGAAATGTAACAATTATCATTCGGATTTTTAATACCCCATAACGTTAGACTAATTTTTCTACTACTGAATACCAAGGCAAGTTGCCGGATTCTTACTAGAACTTAGCCATACAAAGTGCCAACTTGATGGAACTGATCCTATCGAAGGGGAGAAAAAGAAGCAACTTTTTTTATTTTCTGATTATTTTGTATGATTGGTAGAAGTGAAATGCAACCCAAATATAGAGAATAAGAAGTGGGGGGAAATTTCAGGCCATCATTTAGTAATAGATCAATAAGCAGCACTGCAAAAACTACTCACTTTTGAAAGTTCTTTTTATCTTTTTCCATCACTTAATCTGCAAATAACGAAGAAATGAACGCTTGTGACAACTCAATGTTAAGCAACATCAACCAAAGCCAATTTATGTATTCGCAAATATCATTCCCATATATGAAATAGGATCCGAAATATACGCAAACACCTAAAAATGGATAGAGCGAGAGAGAGCAATTATATATACACTTTCTAGGCTTGTTCGAAGTCTCATGCACCGCCTTGAATTGCTGTTCTATGTCACTACTCGCCATTTTTCTTTCTCGCTCTATATATGGTGCCTGCACTTTACTAGAGATTTGTAATCTACCCTTGTGTGATTCCTGTTAAATATATTTGGGGGCAGCTGTAGGCGGATGACTGGATGACTTTAAAGCAGACTCCCCATTTATTAAGAAAGAAGATCACGTGTGTCTACGATTTCACCGCCAAGGCATCTTCAAAGTGTGATATTGAGGAGTATAGACAGGCTGATCTGATGTTTACAACCTGAGCAAATTCTCGTTTGAGGTGGAACTCTTTTGTTTCATTTCAGTTCACTTCGCTTTGTTACTTAAAAAGGAAAATTTACAAAATTGGTCTCCGACCTTAGTATATGCGGCAAGTCTTGAATATTAGCTTTCCATGAGAAGTCCATGGTGTACTTATTCTATTAACAAATTCGCTTCAATTCCCAGAATATTACTTCCAAAAAGCAGTGTTTAAATCAATTTGGATTGCGACGGGAGTTTGCGTTATGGCATCTGCAGTAACTCCAGTACTGCTCATGTGTTCATTCAGCACTGGTTGACCGGGATTTTTGCCTAGTTCCATGTCCACCTGTTCTTATTTAAGGATCCATTAGGCATTAACGACAAGAATAATGCTATATAACACCTATCTCGATGATAGTAGACCCACTGCTATATTGTTCACCGAATCAAAAGCATCCCAACTTCAAGTCTCGTGTAGTCACTAGGATCCACTGCAGGCACTAGTAATGCTACATAACATTACTCTTAACAAAAAAAGACAAGTACATTGGATTACATGAGTGGGTTGATAATGGAAGAAGAGGAAAGTGAAAAGGAAAAAATGCGAAAGTTATACACAAAATTGGGCATTGTAAACTATCATTAATTGCCAATTGGCTTTTCTAAGGTAACATCTGTTCAATTTTCTCCCCTTTACATTGGAATTACTAGTCTACGGTGATTTCCAGAATAGTTGTAAGTCTGGGTTTTTTATATCTCCTAAGAAGCAAAGACGAGCATACGACACTTACGGATGACAAAGCCATGCATGCACCGGATACCCATGGTGGCAACTTCACTTTCAGCCAAGGAAATAAAACCCCGGCAGCAACCGGTAGAGCTACCACATTGTAAGCCATAGCAAATACATAATTCAATCTAATCCTGGCGAAAGTTTTTCTTGAAAGATCAATAGCTGTGATGACGTCTTCTAAATTATTCCTCATCAGCACATAGTCGGCAGCTTCTATTGCGATATCTGTCCCTGCCCCGATTGCCATACCAACGTCAGCAGCAGCCAAGGCAGGAGAATCATTAATGCCATCACCCACCATTGCAACTACATTTCTGCCTTTCTGGTATGAACGAATAACGTCTGCTTTTCCAGCGGGCATCACCTCTGCCCTAACATCTCTAATGCCAACCTGCACGGCAACTAAGGATGTGATTCTGTTGGAAAAGTCTATCAAATCACTATGAATAAGCATTGCTAGATTTTAGGGAACTTAGCTGTTAATGAGTGACTATCTTAGAAGATATTTTAGGAGAGAACTTTTCTGGTAATTATTTCTTGTTTATCTACTTCTCCTATGTAATCTATAAATAGTCAATTGCAAATCATATTTGATATATCAATGAAAAATTATATTATATTAATTTCTCAAATTCTACAGATTCTGAAAATTTGGGACTCACTGACAGATAAATGGAAAAATTACACACAAGCTCAAGTGAGCTCAGTTGTAGACAATAGCTCTTAGAAAAAGAGTTAAAACTTCTCTCCAAACTCAGTAACAAAAAAAACCAAATATACAAAAGAAAGGAACAAGATACCAACCTCCTTGGCAACTGCCTGAGCTGTTCTCCAATTATCCCCAGTAACCATGACAGGATTAACACCCATTTTCACAAGGCCCTCCATAACAACAGCAGCTTCTCTCTTTAGTGGATCTGCTACCCCAAGAACACCAATTACTTCATTATCATACGCCACAAGTATTCCAGTCTCAGCACTTTCCTCCAACTCTACAACAAAATTTTCCACATCACTCGAGATAATAACCTGATTTTCAGTCATCAGCTTCCGGTTACCAACCTGTTCAGGGCATTCAACCTTTGATGAGGATAAACAAGCACAGAAACAAATTTCTTCTCATCAAAATAGGAAACACCAAAACTTCTTCCATTCTGCAATCACCACATGTATGTTTGTTTTAAGAAACTCACCAAAACATGTTTTCCATCTATAAAGCACTGAATGCCTCTTCCAGGCAAGGCTAAAAAATCCGAGACACTGAGAAGCCATCCAGAGAACTTATTTTGGACATTCTTCATAGTGGAAGCTTCATCAAAGAAATGGAAATGGCAGGCATATTCGAGTATTGCCTTAGCCAAAGGATGCTCGCTGCTGGCCTGGAAAAAAAAACAGAAAAAGAAGCTTATCAGCATATAAATTTGCGCTAATAAATTAACACGATCTCCATCAAGCAGTGAGTCCAAAAGTGACCAAAAGCTTAATAGACTCTGTACTCGGCTTATGGTGACTTGTGACAAGGACACGAAGTGTAGTTCTTCAGCTTATCATTGTACTCTCTGTCTCTTGAAGGGGAAGTGTACATTTTCTTGTATTGCTTATTTTTGTGATTAATAAGACATGGCACCTAGAGTGGTTGATTAATATATATATAATAAATCTTATCAGTGTACGATCTTTTTTCTTTTAAATGAAAATCATCAATTAAAACTCCCAACGATATTATTCAGCTTTCAATCACTATTGGGAATTACATAATTCTGCTATCCATGGGCAGAAGAGACTCCATTTCCCAGGAAAGGTATTAGTGAAATTTGAAACTGTTTCTCTTTCTCCTTGCAGGTTTCTTCTCCTCGTGACTGGAGAAAGGGGAGCAGAGTGGCATAAAAAGATTCACAGTCTTGTAATTAAAACAGGAATTTCCATTTATGAGCAGGTCAATGCTTTTCTCCTCTGTATTCCCTCTGTCTGGTCAATGGGGTACCATATGAATGATTAAAGAGATATTGGAAGGAGGGAGGGGGGGGGGTGGGGTGAAGAGAGAGAGAGAGAGGGGATAACAACGAAGAAGACGAACAACAAGAAGGAAACCAATTGAGTGAAACAGAGTTTGAATTCTATCAACAAAGAGGATGTTAGTTACCTCAGCTGAAGCCACTAATTTAAGAAATTCACCGCGATCCTTTCCTGAGAAAACTTTTGCAGTTGTAACTGTGGCTTTTCCCTGGGTTAAGGTGCCTGTCTTATCAAATACCACATAATTGATCTTTTGTGCCCTCTCTAATGCATCTCCTCCTTTGATGAGTACACCGTTGTTAGCTCCAATCCCTGTTGCAACCATGACAGCAGTAGGTGTGGCCAGTCCAAGTGCACATGGGCAAGCAATTACCACGACTGATATAGCAAACATGAGGGAAAAAATAAAATAGTTGCTATTTTCTGGCAGCCACTCTTTGGGGTAGGATCCGAGAAGTCCAGCAAGATACCTGTGAATACATGGAAAAGCAAAGAGTCACAGAAATGCAACCTCGGCGAGAATTAATATCAACTATTAACCACTAAAAAATTCTCCACAGATTAGTTTGCCCCAAGTAACCATACCATCCTAGTAATGTCATCAATGCCAGAGTCACAACCACGGGGACAAAGACGCTTGCAATCTGCAGGTGACAAAACCAGCCACAATAAGAAAACAGATGATGACTCAGATAAATTCCAAAGCAAACAAATAATTTTGACCTCGAAAAGGTAGGAATAACCGAATAAGAAAGGAGTAAATGTGGAGATTAATGGACAACAAAATCATTGTCATGTTTCTAATCTAGGAAAAAATTTCCATTCTATTAACGTAACAAGCTTTTCTAGCTTTCACCCTCTTCTAAAAATTTAAAATATAGGTCAACATTCACCAAAGAGTTCCTAAATATCAATTCCACAGTATTGAAGTTAAACAGTTGTATTTAAATTGTTCCGAGGCCCCAACAAACAAATAACGCAGATATTAAATGGCATACAAATGTGGGTACATGTCAGTGTCTGTTGGATGTGTAGAGACTAATATACTGTACACTTTTCCCCTCGGCCTCAAATTATTTCAAGTGTTATAAGGGTACTCTGGAAAATTTGCACATGTATTAGGAGGTCTCCCTAATATTTTCCTCCCACATAAAAAGTATTAGGGCAAGCCTCCTTTCTATGCATCATAGTACTGAAAAAAACAAATAGAGGCGCAAGTCCAAAATACATCATAATTCTCTCTCGGATATAGTGCAATTTCGGCAGCAGCACGTGGTGCAATAGCTCTCACATTGAAAGTGAAACACGTTGCATCTTGTGTTATCCTTGCTTCTTTTTCTCATTTCGTGTGATTATTAGCTCTTGGTAATATGGGTTATTCCTTTAATACATATAAGTGACTTCATCAAGAACAACATAGAGGCCAGCAGACAATTTTCTTTTTCCTTGTTAAAGTGAAGTACAGCATGCTAAAGCAAAAAAAGTGATACTCACAAAGTCGGCAAACTTCTGAATGGGAGCTTTTGACATCTGCGCAGTCTCAACCAGAGATATAATTTGGCTCAAAACTGTACTGGATCCTACCTTATTGGCCTGTACATGAAGCGAACCATGCAAGTTTATTGTACCCCCAATAACTGATGAATTGACTTCTTTCAGAACAGGATCAGATTCACCAGTAACCATACTCTCATTTACATAGCTTGAACCCCAAACAACCAAACCATCAGCAGGAACCTTTGCGCCAGGAAGTACTTTTAATATGTCGCCAGGCTGAATTAGCAAGGCGTCAATTTCTCTTTCTCCAACAATTTTTCCACCTTCAATGTTAAAAATACTTATTCAGTCAAAGTTTCAAGTCACCAAAATCCATCTGTTCCAGTTTATAAAAATTATCATATTATCTTGTACTTCAACTTGTACACGACATGACATCAAATAAATTACAAAACCGGGTCACAGATTCAAATGAAATATAACTTTTCCCATGCATACCAATTCCCAACTAGGAAAAAAATACCTTCGTCTTTGACAAGCAATACAGCAGTGGCAGGTGCGAGTTCCACGAGCTTTTTGATAGCATCTGATGTTTTTCCTTTTGCGAGACTTTCCAAGTATTTACCAAAAAGTACAAATGTTATTAGCATTGCACTTGTTTCAAAGTATGTAGGAGACCAGAACCCAGTGATTGCACCATATAATAATGCATACACAGAGTAGAAGTATGAAGCTGAAGTTCCCAATGCAACCAAAACATCCATGTTTGTTGAACCATTCCGAAGTGCTCTGCTAGCTGCAACATAGAAACGCTTACCAATAACAAATTGAACAATAGTCACCAAAGCCCACTTCAGCCAATCACCCATTTGAAAAGGACCACATCGCCGAATTAGTAAAGAATATATGAAAGGGATGTGAGGACAGACGACTCGCATGAAAATGACAGGAACCTGGTACAAATTGACTAGGAGTTAAAAGCAGAGTGCTCAAAAAAGTAAAATAAATAAGAATTATTCATATCATAATATTATTCTCAGTAGCATTACTTGACGATAGTGTTATCATAGCATCATTTTTTTCAGGGTTACTCTTAGAGGAACATAAACTACGCAACTCCATTTGTTTAAAGGTACTGGGAAAAATAAGTCAATTAAATCACGATATCGGTTAGCATCCACAAACAGCTAATGCATTCTGAAGAAATAATACATAACATGGCTTTCCAAAAGAGTAACTTGGGAAAAAAACTTAACGAACATGAAGTCAATTAAGAATGCATCATCAATGCAAAATAGAATAACTCACGCTAAGAAACAAGCATGCATTAAATAGCCGAAACATCTTTGATGATTCTTCTAGATCTTTAGAAACCATTCTTGTATAAGGATTCTTGACAAGTAACTTGAATTTTCCATAGCTTCCATTTTCAATCTCATCAATTAAAGATCTAGAACCAAGAAACGCTGGATCAAAATGAACTTCTAACTCTTTTGATGTTCGCTCAAAATGAAATTGTCTCACGCCCTTTAAGTTGCAAAGAATGCCTTCTAACAGCTGTAAATCTGTTGCACTTGATACTCCATTAACCCCTAATACAGCTTTATCCTGCCCAGTACTCTGCATGAAGGAAGCCTCAAAGCCAGCATCTTCGATTGCATTGACTATACCTTCCTTACTTATAACAGTGGGGTCATATTCGACCTCCCCATATGAAGTAGCCAAAGCAACTACTGCCTTCTTCACACCTGGGAGAGCTCTCAGAATTCCTTCTACAGAATTTACACAGGCTGCACAAGTCATTCCTCCTATTGTAAACTGTCCTACTAATGTTCCATCTGGTTTAGTGCAAGACGTACGTGGTTCAGACAGAACCTCAGCATCGAATCCTGCATTTTCTATTGCATTTGTAATGTCTTCATCCTGAACAAAATGTAGGAAAACTAATAGTCATTCAAAACTAAAAAAAAAAGACAATACTGAAGAGGCAATGAAACTATCCTCGGAATGACGATGGCGGAATTGCACAACTCGATGGAAACTTCATTTAAGATTTAAGTACTACACAATGTCTACTCCTATAAGCTAAAAGATGCCATGTCAAGACTGCTTTATTTAAAAATGATGCAGTGATGCAGAGGAACAACGTAGAGGAGATAGACATTTTTTACAATTTATGAGATTGTCTAATTCTGTTGGCTTGGACAAGACAAATCTTTATATATATTTCTGTTTCATATGCATATGCATCTAGCTCCAAATAATGTGGTAACCATACAATTGTTTTTCTGCCACTGCTTGTATATCTAATTTAAACCTATGTAAAATTCAGTCATTTACCAAATGGCAGAAAATCAAGGCGAACAACCCCACTGATGGTTTTCGGGGAAGACTACAGGGTTTATCGCCTAACTCCACCTACTGCATTTCATTTATTATGCGTAAGTTGTAATATGTAGTCCGATCAGTGAAAATCGAAGCATGAAAATCATTTCCGGAAGAAAAATATATATTTTTTAGTGTTTCCTGATTTGTTTAAAAAGAATACTCTGCCCAAATTCCAGGAAATAATAACCTAAAACATAACATCAACAAAAATTTTGTTGGCCTCAACATTGGAAGCTCAAGCTTAAACGTCAAGCGCAGTCAAATTTACAAAACTATACTTTTCATTGTTAGTGGTCAGTTTCCATCCATAAACCCAGTTCTATAACCATACACTTGCAACTATTTTTCTAAATCTTGTGGCATAACACCACCACAAATTTAGGCTGTAACATCCGGCATGGGTACATCAAAAAACGAGCTTCAAAACATCAAAAAAGGAAAAAGAATATATAAATTCAGGAACCGTAAATATTCACCATAAAACACAAAAATCATGATAGAGAATCACTATTAATAGAAATCCCAGATCATAATTTCAAATAAAAAATATAAAAAAAAAAGTTCAAATCACTGTCACCAACATAGAACCCACTAAAATTAAAATTATCGCTAACCCATTACTTCATTTACTCTTAATATAGTTCAAAAAATCATTCACATGAATTACACAATGATATTAACAAAACAGGGAAGAAGAATTGACCAGACCTTGACTAAGGCAGGATTAAAAGTGACATCAGCCCTGTTCTGTAGCAAGGCAACGGAGGCCTTCACGACGCCGTTTAAACTCGTGAGAGCTGATTCCACGGAATTTGAGCAGGCTACACACGTCATACCTGAAACGCTAACCTGAATTCTCCTGAAACTCCCCGATATTTTCTCAAAATTCTCCTCATCGTAAGAGCCCAGTAACCTCTCTTCTTCGCCGGTGTCTATCGCCGCCGACGAACCCTTCGCTGTCAGTTGCAGGTTCCTCATACTCAGCGCCACCCTAAATCCCTAGTCTGGTGCCCGATCAATATACCAATGTAATGATAAGTTGAAACGTGTTCGTGTATAGTCTTTGATGATAATTTGGTCACGGGAGAGGAGAATTTGTAGGTTGAACACAAAGGGGAGTGGGGACAGATGGGACTTGGGAGGGTGAAATTTGCTGTGTACTGTGTATCGTAATTGTACTGCGTTGAATTGGTAAGGATGAGAAAGAAAACGTAATAAATGTGTAAATTTATGAAAATATTTTAGAGGGAGAATTTGATTAAGGTTTTAAGAATATCTATTCATGATAATGATGTTTTCTTATTTGGTTGTCCTTTCGGTTGTAATCAAAGTAAAGAAAAATTAGGGTCCAACTCCCTCCTCTTTTTTTGTATGGTGATTTTGGATTTTAAACTTTTAAAATTGAGGTTTTAGATATCCACATTACGAGAATGTTTGGTAGAGATTAAAATTAGATTTTTAGTAGACTTTGATAAAAGTTTTTGAAATGTGTGGTTAAGTAGTTATGGGACCTATGAAAGATGTAGTTAATATTGATTGTTTGACTTTTGACTTGGATTAAATGTAGATTTTAATCCGGACCAAACAGAGACTATATAAATATGTGATTAAGATCAATAAATAACAAAAATCGTTAATCTCATGATGCAAAATTGAACTTTTAAGTGATTTGATGATTTTGTATTTCAACTTTTTTTAAGTCGCATGGAATTTCAACGTTCACATTGACAATTTCTACCATGTTTGGATCTAGTTCATATTTGTAAATATGCTAACGATCAAAAACCTTGAATGTTAAAATCAAAATCATAATGCTAAAAAAGTAGGGAGTCCGACCTTAATTTTTCACTAAAATAATAATGCTTTGCATTGATTGAAGCTATTTCGAACCAATCTACCACAAGTGTGAATAAGAATGTATTATTTTGTTAAAAGAAATTAATAGGATCGAGCGGTAACTTAGTGGTAGTGCTCAAGTCTATTTATTATTTTCTTTTTCCTTTTTTTAGTTTTGTTTGCTTTTGATCAATAATTGAACTGAATAATATTGGTCATTGCTTACTTTAGCAAATATTGTATTTAAAAAATTTTGTTTGATGACTTTTAAAGTAAAATTTTCCAAATAAAACTTCAGAGTGAAAATGACTCCTAAGCCCTTATATTCTTGGAACTCAACTATTACGTTTAGCAATACCATTTTTTTATTTTTATTTTTTCGTCTTTTAACTCGATTATTACATTTAGCAATACCATTTTTTCGTCTTTTAACCACTCCAGCTATAAGAAAACGAACTTAGAGTTTGTTTGATGTAAAAAAATTTAGAATGAATTTTAAGAAAACGATTTTTTTTTTTTTGAAGGATTTGATTAAAAGTAGGAAAAATTTATGGATTTAGGTGTAAAATTATTTTATTGGTGGAATGTATGGTTAAAATGAGAAAAAAATAATAATTTTAAAGAATGTATACCAAAAGTAGCTCAAATCAAAGAAAGATCTAAATTCACCATGGCAAGATCGTAGCAATAGGCATTTATTGATCAATTCGTGCAAATTATCATAAAAAGAAAAATCTCAATAAGCTAAGTAGACTAGTTCTTGTACGGATTTGTAAATTAGATTTAGTTTTTATTTGATGATAATATCAGCGACAAGAACTCACAAGAGTGCAAAAATTATGTAACAAATGATACTTATATTGAGAAAATTTTGATTTTCCCCATCAAATATTGTGAAAACTTAAATAAGTCGTCTCATACCACATAGATCAAAAACATCCAAAAAAAAAACATTAAATTGCTACATGCAGAAAAATAGCCATGTATTCAGTGGTCCATGTCATAAAGCCAACAGATTGTCAATATTGGAAAAATGAATTAGTATCCACTCACTAATGATGGAAAGTTATAAAATAAAAAAGATACCTAAAGTTTCAAGCTCTCATAAAGATTTCCATTCATGGAATTGCATTATTGCACCAATTACATAGGCCTATACATACATAGTTAAATTGTGGAAACAAATAGTTTGTAACCACTAATCACATACTATAGTGATATTCTAGCGTGGAAGATTTAATAAAATTGTACACACGACGTATTATTGTTATTTTTCGAAGATATTAAATCATTTTTATGATATCATTACTTATAGCACAAGCTAACTTATAGAGTTAGTTTTAACAAATAGTAGTATCAGTGAAATTTTAAAAATAATCGTTAAAGTATTTTGTGACACATTTAGTTACTAAAATAATATTACGTAATTGATCGCTTTGTTATATTGATAAATGTCATATTGAGCATAGTAGTTGTTAAACCTTCAATTAGATTAACATCCATTAAAGTGGTCGATTCCTTCATGCTGGTCCTTATTTTTGCTCAATCACAACCTTTTTAATGTTAATTGATGATGAAAAATAGAGTTAGGGTAAAAGAGAGCGAGTTGAGTTTTTTTGGTTGAATGAGATTTTTTTCTTCTAAAACTTGCGTTT
>CAIGRP010002729.1:0-21226 GCA_903798385.1 Fraxinus cuspidata
AATTTGATTCCTTAAAATTCAGTTTTTTGATACCTCGGCCACTGGATAAAATCGGCTGCAAGAGGAGCTGTTTTGTTGCTGGTTTGATCAACTGTTTTCTGGTGGAATATACAACTATATGGAGCCTTAGTTAGTTAGGTAGTTAATAACTAATTTTGATACCTCTTCATGTCCATAAATAGTTGCATTGGTTGTATAAGTGGGTGGAGCTCGAGAGTGAAAGAAATTATGTAATTCTGTAGTAGGAAGTGTAGATTGGAGAGTAACTAATATGAAAATTCTTCAATTGATTCATGGAGAATGAATGTAAAGTCTTTAGAATAAAAGGCTGAGGAAGTTACCTTCCCGTCTCACCTTTGTTCTTCATTTTTCTTTCCTGCCGATTTTATTTTCTGCTATATTGATTTCTGTTTGTTTCTACATCAATTCTGCTGGTGCAAATGAACTCCTTGAAATTCTGTATTAATTTCAGACTTAAAGAAATCCTTTTAGCCCCAACAAGAGATAATAGATATTTTTAACATGAGCTACATGTTAAGAATCATTGTGTGGAAGAATGAATTCCAAGATACTTGGGTGGTTGAATCACTTTTCTTCTTAGAGCTCCAAAATCTGCATTTTCTTGTTCTCCAATGGTCCCAATCCCGATCAAAATGAAAGGAGATTATTATCCACAATCTAAATGCCTTATTTTGTAAGTTTTCATGTCAAAATAGTGATTTTAGGGCCTTATCAATTTTGGTGTACTTTCACATACAAATTTCACAATTTTTTCTTGCCATCTATTTCCTCTCTTTTTCTTGAATAATAATTGGAAATTACATGGGTGTCAATAGAAGTTATTGGGAGATGTAGATTTGAGTTTCAAATTCAAACCACTCCCTTCAACCCTTTTAATGTCTTGTGGGTCAAGTCACCTCCTATGGACGACCCACTACATATATTTTCTAACATTGGGCAATGTCTTTGTATTAAGTTTTTTGAATTGTATGTGGAATGAATAACTTTGAGGGAATTAGGTTTACTTTTAAACTTTGGGTGGTGCTTGTGATTATGTAGCCAGGTGTCAGATGGCACTATCATCGTTGAGTCATTGGATGCAAGATGATCGAGCAGTACATCAACCTGTCTCCTCAATTTACAATCCCATCTGTACAGTGCACTATCCTACATCAATAAACAAAATAAGAATCTTGATTCATCACGATGACATGTTTCAAGAAAATTTAGAAGCACCAACAACATCTCCTTCACCTTCTCAATTTAGAAGATTTCTCTAATTGAAATTATAATTTCATAAAGTTTGAGTAGTTGAAGATGAGTGATTGTTAAAGCTTTAGTTTTGCACAATTTGGACAAGAGAACTTATAGGCACTTTTGCATTTTTAATTGAGGAAATTAGGCCTAATACTGTCCAAAATCACTAAAATTGAAGAATACACTTAGAAAATGATACCTTCATTAATCTTTTTAATTAACAGTAAAACATATGTCCAAATGAATGTAAACAAATCATTTACAGCTACTATTAAACCTGCATTTCTCTTTCATTCATTCAATCTGAAGTTTTCAAAGAGAAAATAAACCCTTGTTTGGTGCACATTTTGAGGCCAAGAATGCATTTTTTTCTTTGATGTGATGGGGAATATGTGGTTGAAAAAGAAGAAAAAATTATTGATGTGATGAAAAATATTTTTTTATTGAAGAATGTCTAGTTGAAAATAAGTAAATGAATGAGAATGAAAAAAATAATGTTGCTCATAGGGACTAAGTAGAAAGGGATAGCAGTTGCAGCACAAGGGGGAGAATAAGGTACAACTAGGCTCTTGAGCACCTCAATATTGTGATTACCAACTGAATTGCTCACGTTTATGGGTCTGTTAGAGATTGCACAAGAAGCGTCAGTAAACTCGTCTCATGTGTGGGCTATTATTACCTTCATGAAATCAATACAACAATTTCTAAAAATCTTATCCCATGATTCCCTCCCAATCTCAATTTCGAAATTTAAATTCTCCAAATGTGATAAATAATTCAGCACTGTGCTCTTTATTTTTAGGAGTATGATAGAATCTGAAGTAACAACCGGGAATAAGTGAGAACCTTTGAAATAGAGTTGAAATCTTTGATTATTGTGCTAGATTTGTGGCGACTTTGGTTGAATTGTTGATTTAGATTTTTTTTGTTGGTATGAAAAAATTTGGATTCTGACGCATGTTATCAAGTATAAAATGGTGACTGGAGAGAGAAAATGATGTAGCATTTAATCCAATGTTACCCTGATTAAACAAAATTATTATTGAGAAGCATGAGTATTGTGTGGTTGAATATGCATGTGTTCGGCAATTCTATTTTAGTTGCACATGTGAAGCACACTCACCTTGTTAGTGTCAGATGTTGGAACTTTGGTGAAGGAAGTGCAATGAAGGAGCAGCCAAGCTATTTTCAACGGTCCCAGTTGTCAACAAAATTTAAACTCTTAGGGCATGTTTGATTTGGCATCATTTTCATGGAACTTGGAAATTGATTTCCATCTTTTTGGTTTTGGCTTGTTTGATTGGTTTAATTTTCTTGGCAATTCATTTGCTTGGTTTTGGCTTATACAGTGGGAATTCATTGATTTTGAGGAAAATGAATTCCCACCAATCCAGTTTACTTTTTTTTTTTATTTTTGACAATGGAAACAAATTATATTCTCAATTGTAACAAATTTTATTCCTTTAATGGACAATTTTCATGTAAAACAAAGCCAAACGAACATCAAAAGATCCAAAATTTCAATATTTTTCATGTGAAAAATTATACTAATCAAACAAAATTAATTGACAATTCACAGGAAAACAATTCTAGGCAATTCAATTCCCTTAAATTCATTTCTTTCCACCCAAATTTCACTTTTGCAATCAAACGGATCTTTTATCAAAATTTCTTTTCATGTTCCGAATGTGGTGTCAAAATGTCTTAGTTATAGTTGGTTTCCAATGTTTTGAGTTGTTCGTCATTTTTTTATAAATATAAATATCACTTTTTTGAAGTTTTGTCTGTATATTGAATAACTTCCAAATCCAAGTTAATATGTTTGTTAATAAAAGTGGAACATAATCACAAAAGGACAACACACAAAATAAAATCAATTATTCACTAAATCTATTCTAAAGTTTTGATTGATGTTAAATATTATTTGTCATTTTTTGAGTATTTTGTCACATTTTGAGTGATTGTTATCGATTTGAATTTTTGTTAGTTTATTGAATTTCTTCTGTATTTAATATCACAAAAATAGAGATAATATAGAGAAGACGAGGATTATGTCATAGATAATGATTAGGTGTCAAATGAAAGGCATATGTGACATGTTGATGAGATAGAGATGAACATATATCAAATGAGGTAAGGATAACACGTAAATGATATTAAAAATGTTTAATGATAGATGATTTGTGTAGGACTAACAATTCTTATTAATAATGATGGTATTTGTACAATGTTTTGACATTTGTATTTTATGACCTTTTCATTAAAAAGTGACACAGCATGTTGTACCATATTTTAATTAAATGTCACTTACAATCAATTTCTAATACAACGATATATTTTTTGCTAAACTTTCAATTTGCTTATAAGAATTCTTTTATATGTTAATTCATTTTGTATTGTGTTAAATGTGAATTAAGCTTTTATGAATGAGAAAGTGCCATTATAAGTCACTTTGTAATTAAAAAGTCTCATTTAACTTTACACAGTATTTTTTACTTCCTAAACACTTTTTATATGAGTTTAACTTTACGCAGTATTTTTTACTTCCTAAACACTTTTTATATGAGTTTTCAAAAGACTCTAAATTTTACGGGTATTTATGTAAGTTGCCCATTTTAATTTCTTTTTCAAATTATCGAAAAATCAACAAGGTCCATATAACTTTGGTTGTTGGGGGTGAACATCTAATATTTTGTAAGCTTGACTATGCTTTGATTTTAATTGTGTTAACTTGAAATAACTGTACCCACCTCGCATATTTACTAATTTTATTTTCTTAATCCAACCACAACATTATTTACACTATCCATCTTTAATATAATTAAACTGTTACACCATTTATCATTGCCATGATTAAATTGTCAAATGAAAAAATGGTAGGGTCAACCTCTAAAATGATGTGCTACAACATCATGCGTTACTGTGGTCATATTGATAATGTTGTCACCTCCCTAGCCATTCTACAATTATAGTCATTGACCCCATTATACATCAAATTGCTTGGACAATGTATTTGGCACATTTTCTTTTTCACTTTCCTTTTTTTACATATGTATTTGATGTTTTTGTAGTACTAGATTTTTGATAAACTAATAATAGCCAAACTTTTTTTTTTTTTTTTGTTGAGGGATAAAATTTAACATCGAATAAAGATAAAAACATAAAACAGCTTATAAGGGTTTGCTTAGGATAGACACCAAATCTTAAATGAAGTGTTTAAATTCTACAAAACTCTTCAATTAATTCATTATAAACAGAGGCGAGACACAGTATTATGTCATATTATTTTTCTCCTACTAATTCTTTTGTTCCGGTCTCTTTCTGTTTCTTTATAGAATATTGATTTTTGCATAGAAAAAAAATGTATATATTAAATATTTGGATTTGCAATCAAGAATCTCGTTTCCTATAATTTTGCTCTACACATTCATTTTTAAAAGGTGAGGCGTTCAGTGCTATTAGTGGTTTATCCACATCTTTTCAAATACATTGTTATATATGAATTTGATTACTTTAGTTTAGGGCTCATTCGGAAGAAATCATGATACATTTTAAGGCTATGGGTAATAGTTAGCCTTCACGTTATTTTGCCGAGCTTGCTAAAATTATCATTTTTCATAGTGTAATAATTCTCATTTTATGTTGGTAAGAGAATTTATGCATAATTTCATGTTTGATTTGAATGTGGAGTAGCAAACATCTCATTAATTATATTTTGTTATACCCATGCTTCTTTATATATAATTTTAGGTAAAAATTAACTTGCTGGACGAAGATGGATAGATGGGGTGTGCCAATGGACCAACGGATTCTCGTCAAGAAGTACATTATTTGTTGAATTTGATTAGTTTTAGAGTGATGTTATAATTTTTAATTATTCCTAGTTTTATAATATTTTAGAACTAACTTTTATTAATGTTTTGATGAAATATACGATTCCAAAACGTTCTGCATATTATATTATATTTTAATTTATCTTTGATTAAAGGTTGTTCAATATTATTGGATATGTCATTATATTGAAATTATTTTTTTCAAGCGCGTTAAGAACTTCATGTTTGGTAATGCTTCGAGTTACTAGAATTCGGGGCGTTACAGTTTGTGCTACTCCTCTTAATTAGGATAATCTTTTAAGATAAAACAACAAGTCTTAATATGGTATCAGATCCTATTAAATTCAAACGAGTAATTCGAGTATATTAAGACTCAAAAAATGAGAAAACGGAGTTCAAAATTGATATGTTCAAAAGAGCCACTATATTGTGGAGACATGTTATGTGATAAAATCCCATATCGAATAAAGATGAAAATATGAATCATTTTATAAGGATTTGTATTACTCCTCTTAATTAGGTTGACATTTTAAGAGGAGTAACACAAATCCTTATAAACTTGTATATGTTTTCGATTTGAGACTTTATCCCTTCAAATTTTTGAACCTCAATAAATTTAATGAGTCTACCCCGATGGACCATAATCTCTCTAATTGATATAACATATAAAGCCTATTAAATTGTGGATATTAGAGGTTTGGCATATTGCTTTCTCATACATTTATTGCTTCTTGCTTAATCACCATAGTGATTAAAAGTTTATTCGATAGTAGTGGTAATCCTCTAACTGGCACTCTCCTTCTTCCCGGTCTTGCACTTTCTTGAGATCAAATGTTTATTCTATTTGTAAAATATTTGAAATCCATCAACTAGCCACGATTATTAAAAAAACTTGTATACTTAAGTTGCCCAAGAAAAAGATTAAGAATTTCAGAACTAACATAACAAATAGGTGGAACGACAAAAAAATATATTTCATTTTAACAACGATTCCCGACGGTGTATAACCTTGTCGGCTCATATTAGGATTATGCGGTGGTTCAACTCGTCTAGAGAGGTAAGTCCTTATATTATGAAGGATGTTTGAAACAATTTTGTCTTATGAATTGCTTGATCTAGCATGGATTATGTTGGATTTTGTTTTTTCTGACCGATTAATTCAGTAGCAACTATTGAAATTTATAGGTTGCCCTCCAGATTCATCATGTCTACTCGACAAACTTTTTTTGAGCCTTAAATTTTGAAAGTGTATGATGATTGATAAAGGAATTCTTGATATAATTATCAATATTTTTACCTTTAATTATTAGTTCACAAGTACAATGTACTACAAAATGTCCCACTACAAAATATCGAAAGTACAAAACAAACCTAACACCCGTGATTTCACCGCAAACATAATAATCACAATCTCCCCCAAATCCAGACCTACATTGGCCCCACCATTAACTACCACTCATTAAACAATCCGAAGATAAGCAATTATTATTTTATTTTAAAATATTCCTTTAGAAAATGAATTGAAGAATCCAGATTGCAATTTCTTGAAAAGGCCACTGCGTGTAATCTGGTCCGTCTCTCTTTAAGCCTATAAGGTTCGATGTACACAAGAACAAAATAAGAAAATATATAATATAATTGTGTTCATTTGATCTTATCCCTCTCACGTCGCCGCCTTATATTCATTATCATTTTCCTCCCGTCTCTATTTCTTATATCTATATATACGCGCATAAATCTGCTGATTACTGATTTAAATTATCAAAGATCCAATCTTCTCGTTTCCACGTAATTTTCTAATCTGAGTTAATTGCATTTGTATTTATTTTGTTGAATGTTTTGGGTTTTTATCGACATGTGTCATCTGGGCAATGATTTTTATGTGGGTTGGATTCATTTTGGTGTGTTTGTGGCTAACTATTCTGTTTTTCTGAATTTTTTTGGCAGATTCGAGCTAAAATTGGAAAGCTATTGACATATCTGTTTGGGGTTTATATTTTGAATGAACGGGAATAAGAAATCTGAGGTTTTTATTGAATTTCGTTGCTAGAGATGTCGATTTTACCAAAAAGCGATTCAATACAGATCCGGGAGGTTTGGGCCGATAATTTGGATCAAGAGTTTGCGTTGATTCGTGAAATTGTTGATGCTTACCCTTACATTGCTATGGATACGGAATTCCCTGGTATAGTGCTTCGACCCGTGGGTAATTTCAATAACTCGAATGATTATCATTTCCAGACATTGAAAGACAATGTGAATATGTTGAATCTGATCCAATTGGGGCTTTCTTTTTCGGATGATAAGGGGAATTTGCCTACCTGTGGGAGTGATAGATGTTGTGTATGGCAATTCAATTTCTGCGAATTCAATCCCAACAAGGATGTCTTTGCAAATGATTCGATTGAGTTATTGCGCCAGTGCGGCATTGATTTTGAGAAGAATAATGAGAAGGGTATTGATGCTAAGCACTTTGGAGAGCTTCTAATGTCATCAGGAATTGTCTTGAATGATGATGTCTATTGGGTGACTTTCCATAGCGGTTACGATTTTGGGTACTTGCTGAAGTTGTTAACTTGTAAGAACTTGCCTGATACGCAGGAGGGTTTCTTTAAGTTGATCAATATGTACTTTCCGGTGCTTTATGATATAAAGCATTTAATGAAGTTCTGTAACAGCCTGCACGGTGGGTTGAACAAGCTAGCCGAGTTGTTGGAGGTGGAGCGGGTTGGAATTAGCCATCAGGCAGGTTCAGATAGCTTGCTCACCGCGTGTACCTTCAAGAAGTTGAAGGAGAACTTCTTTAGCTGTTCACTAGAGAAGTATTCAGGTGTGTTGTATGGTCTAGGTGTTGAAAATTGACAGGATATTTCTTGAGGATAGGTAAAAAATGAAATAAAACAGTATAAGAAATGTGAATAATTAGGTGTCTATTGAACTAATTTGTGTTAGTTTTTATAATATCCGTTTGTAAATTATGCTGCTTAACAATTCTGAGGTTCGTTTCTTTTGGTAATTATTAACAGTTATGGTAATTGCCAAATTGAGCTTTGCTGGTAGATATATAACTTAAGGCTGACTCAGGTTTCATTCTTCTTTGTGTTTTAAGTTAGCAGCTGCGGTTCAAAAAATATCTAAACCTTCCAGTTTACATTTACAGGATTGTTTCCTTTTCCGCCTTTCTTTGTCTTGGATTCTGGTTGGCCTTAGTTTCTCTAATTATATGATCAGGATTCATTTAATAATTATATGTTATTTCCTGGATGGAACTATGATGAAGCCCTAAGGGCCTGCTTGGGAGATTTTTTCAATAGTTTTGACGGATTTTGGTTGGCTCGTTTGTGAGAGGTTGAAAAATTGGTAAATGTTAGTTTTTTTGTGTGCCTTTAAACCGTCAAAAATCAGTGGTGTAATTTTTGCAGTCTTTCTTAACTTGCAAAATCAGTGGGTTTTGGTCGTTTGGTAAATTATCTTCACAATTTTATCTCCTATAAAATATTATTTCCAACCCACTTATAATGTTCAAAACTAAGTTGTAATAAATATTCATTAACGACTTTTATATATATATATATATATAATTATTTATAAGTAAAACATTACTTATAAAATAAAAATAAACCTGTATAAAAAATGCTTATAAACTAGAAATACTACAAGTAAGGATAAAATCCACTTGTAAAATTTAAAATGTTACTTATAAATACAAAATTATTCAAAAGTAAAAAAAAAAAAAATTAACTTATAAATTATAATTTTATTTATAAGTAAATGTTTCATTTTTCAAGTTAAAAATTAATTAATATGTATCACTTATGTGTAAAATGCATTTCATATTAGAAATTATAACTTGAAAATTTCTCTCTGTGGCATATATTTATTTTTATTCTTTAACTCTAGAATCGTTGATAATAAACTCCTAAGCATATGTTGGGATGTTTTAAAAACCTGTACTAAAATTGCCCAAAATTTGATCCCTCATAAACGCCCAAAATTGATAAGTTAAAAAGATAACTGAACTCCCAAGCATGACATCGTAGTTCAGGGGAGTCTGCTTCATTCTATAAAGAGCATGTTTGGCTAAGCTTCAAAAACTAAAAATACT
Source organism: Fraxinus cuspidata (assembly GCA_903798385.1). Classification (NCBI taxonomy): domain Eukaryota; kingdom Viridiplantae; phylum Streptophyta; class Magnoliopsida; order Lamiales; family Oleaceae; genus Fraxinus; species Fraxinus cuspidata. The sequence goes on from CAIGRP010002729.1 coordinate 9,196, forward strand.
CAGAAGTAGCTTTTTGTTTGGAAACCTATTTGGCTAGCTTCATTTTTTTATTTTTTATTTTATTTTTACCTTTCAAGTAAAAAGAGTTTACCAATCTTAGTTAATTATAAGTAAACCTACTCAAATAAATCTTTTGAGCTTAGCTAAACATGCTTGAAGTAGTAGACACTATAATTTTTCATAATGAGGAAATTCAGCTAATTGAATTTTGGGAATTGACAATGGCCTTGGAGACTGAAATGCTAAACAAACTCTTTTTTTATTTTCTGTATACATCTTGACAGAAACCATGAACTTGTGTTAGCTACTTTTCTTCAATTGGATCAACTATAAATCCATAACTCTTGTCCCGACTTCAATGCTGTTTGTTAGATATTTTCTGGATTTGGCCTCTCTATACTATCCATTTCACAGTCATTCAGTATGTGTTTTACAATGTTGTTTCTTGCATTTGTTGATTTAAGTTATCTATTCTGAAATACAGTTTGGCTAATGCGCAATCTGTGTTGGAGGAAAGAGATGTTTACTAACTTGGTTTGGCTAAGGCTTGATAAGAAGAACAACACTAATAGGAAGAAGTAAGTAAATAAAAAGAAACTTACATTTCTCAAACATCAAATTTACACACTTGACTTTGACTTGTTTCAAAATGGAGGGACCGTCCCCCCTTTTTATAGGGTTTACATGAAATTTTTAGACCACATATTTCCTAGAGATTTCTAAACTTCATATTTTCATGAGACTTTTAGACCACATATTTGGACTAGATATTTTTCTAAAATATTCTAGATAGAATTTTTAGAATCCCATAATCTACTTGACGCATTACCACATTTATTGTCACTTCTTTCTAGAAAATGTTTCTAAACTTCATATTTACATGGATCTTTCTAGAAAATGTGTCTAGAAATATTTTATTTTGTTGGGCTTTTGAATTGGGCTATGAGAAAAAATTTTAAGCCCATGTTACTTATTCCAAAATCAAGTTTACTTCCCAACACCCCTCCTTAAACTTGATTTTGCTACTCCAAGTAAGTTTTTAGCTTGCAGAACACGTCATGCTTGAGTGGCTTAGTGAGAATGTCGGCGATCTGCTCTTGGGATGTTACATACTTCAACTGCTCCTTATTCTTTGCAATGCTTTCTCTTATAAAGTGATATCTTGTATCGATGTGCTTACTTCTATCATGAAATATTGGATTCTTTGTTAATGCCAGTGCAGATTTGTTGTCAATATAGATCTCTGTCGGTTCAACTTATGAGACTCCGAGCGTTTTCAACAAGTTTCTAAGCCAAATTGCATGACAAACAATTGATGTAGCTACAACATATTCAGCTTCACATGTAGATAGCATTACGATCGATTGCTTCTTCGAGCTAGAAGTGAATGCAGTGTCCTCCAAGTAGAACACATATCAAGTAGTGCTCTTTCTATCATCAATGTCTCCGTCCCAATCACTGTCACTATATCCAACAAGTTTGAATACATTAGATGATGAATCGATTAAGTTATAGTTAAGTATACCCTTGATGTAGCGAAGAATCCTCTTCACAGCTTTCATATGGGTCATGGTGGATGTCTCCATATAGCGACTGATGAGCCCAACTCCAAAGAGGATATTTGGTCTTGTGCATGTCAAGTATCTTAGACTTTCGACAAGACTCTTAAATAGTGTTGGATCCATTTTTTCACGTTTATCATACTTCGATAACTTGGTTCTGCATTCGACGGGGTGCATACATGCTTGCAATTTGCCATGTTGAATTTCTTTAGAACTTCTTTCGCGTACCCTTCTTGTGAGATAAAGATGTCATCCTCCATTTGCTTTACCTCAATCCCAAGATAGTAGACAATAAGACCGATATTTGTCTTCTCGAATTCTTAAGCCATGACCTTCTTAAACTCAGTAATCATACTTAGATTATTTCCTGTGAATATAAAATCATCAACATACAAACAAACAAGTAAGATATCTCATTTTTCATTTACCTTTGGGTAAAGGGCATACTCGTGAGGGCAGTTTGTGAAATCATTTTCTAGAAAGTACTTGTCAATTCTACTATTCCATGCCCTTAGGGCTTGTTTCAACCCATATAAAGCCTTTTTGAATTTTAAGATTTTTCCTTCATGCCCTTTTAATTTATATCCAATTGATTGCTCCACATAAACTTTTTCTTCAAGATAACCATTTAGAAAAGCTGATTTTACATCCATTTGAAAAATCTTCCACTTATTTTGTGCCGTAAGAGAGATAATTAATCTTACGATTTCTAAGCGAGCAACATGGGCAAATACCTCTTCATAATCGATCCCCGTCAGTTTGTTGTAGCCTTTGGCAACCAATCTTGCTTTGTATCTCTCTACTTCTCCTTTAGCATTCTTCTTTGCCTTGTACACCTACTTGACTCCGATTGCTCTTTTTCCTTTGGGAAGAGTCATCAGCTCTCATGTATCATTCTTCTCAATAGTCTTAATCTCTTTTTTCTTGGCATCTCTCCATCTTTTATTTTGCCCTGCTTCTTCATACCCTATTGGCTTACAATCGGCAAAAAGACAAAAAAGTGTGAGATCATTTTGATTATCTGCTACCTCATATAGCTCTTATAGGCTCCTCATCCCTGGTGTCCTTTCCCTTGAGCTTTCTCCTTGTGAAGATGCTGGTGAAGCATCTCCATGAGCAGGTGATGGAGGTGGACTGATAGGCTCTTGTTGTTCTTCATTTTATTGTTCTTCTTCGTCAAAGAATGGTAAGAAGTTGTAGTCGTCTTCTTGGACACCCCAATCCCAAGATTCTTCTTCATCGAACTCGACATCTCTACTTATGATAATCTTCTCCTTGCTTGGATTATACAACCTGTAGCCTTTGGAGCGAGAGTCATAGCAGATAAAGACATGCCTTTCACTCTTGTCATCTAGCTTGAACCACCTTTGATCCGGCACATGAGCATATGTAGTGCTCCCAAATACTTGCAGGTGAGAGATAGCGGGCGTCCTTCCACTCCATGCTTCTTGTGGTGTCTTATTCTAGACACTTTTAGAAGGCGGTCGATTAGACAAGTATACAGCGCAATTAACAGCTTCAGCCCAAAGTTCTTTGGGCAATCTCTTGCTTTTGAGCATACAACGGGCCATGTTAAGAATTGATCTATTCTTTCTTTTAGCTACTCCATTTTGTTGTGGAGAGTATGGAACCGTTAATAGGCGATGAATTTCATTCTCCTCACAATATTTGCCAAACACTTTGGAGGTAAATTCTCCTCCTCTATCTGATCTCATAGCTTTTATGCTATAGCCACTTTCCTTTTCAACAAGAGTTTTAAACTTCTGGAAAGTTCTAAAAACTTCCAATTTTTGTTGGAGAAAATAGACCCAAGTATTTCTACTAAAATCATTAATGAAAAGAACAAAGTAATTGTTCTTACCGAGAGAGCTTGGATTAATTGGCCCAAAAACATCCGTGTGTACAAGTTCTAGCCGCTTTTTAGCTCTTGTAGATGCTTCTTTTGGAAAACTTTTCCTTGAATGCTTTCTAAGTAAGTATCCTTCACATAATTTATCCGCATGATTTATTGGAGGTAAACCTTTCACCATATTCTTCTTATTTAACAACTTTAAGCCCCAAAAATTAAGATGGCCAAATCTCAAGTGCCAAAGCCAAGATGATTCTTTAAAACAAGCTTTTAAGCATTTAGCAACATTATTTTGAATGCATAATGCAAATATTCTATTTCTTGTCATAGGGACTTTAGCAATCAAATTTTCTCTTTGATCTCTTATTGAAAGACTATGATCTTTCAAATGAATATCATAGCCCTTCTCTAAGAGTTGTCCCAAACACATAATGTTATTCTTCATATTGGGTACTAGTAGACATTTGAGATAAATTGATGTGTACCATTCTTGAAGCGAATCAAGATTTACCTTTGCCTTTCACGGGAATATTGGATTCATCTTCAAAAGTAATAATGCCGCTTACCGATTCATCGAGCTCCACGAAAATGTTTCTTCTTCCGCACATATGGTTGCTTGCTCTCGTATCCAAGTACGAGGTGTTCTTTTCCTTGCTTTCTTCACCTTTGTAAGCCAATAATAGTGCAGGATCCACTTCATTTTCCCGACTAGCGTAGTTGGCTTTCTCCTCAACTTGGTTAGTACTATTTCTACATTCTGAAGCATAATGGCCAAGTTTTTGACAATTCTAACATTTAACTTGAGATTTGTCATACCTTGGCCTTTCATTTTACCTCGTAACTCTTCCTCTTCCATGACCTCTAGTGAAAAACGAGCTTTGACTTCTTTCTTCCTTGTAGAATGCACTTGTTCCTCGATCTTGGTCACGTCCTCTTCCTCTTTGGCTTCTCCTATTGCTAAACCTTCCTACACCCTTGTTCAATGTGAGCTTTGTTTGAAGAGCTTGCTCTAATGGTTCTTCTCTCATCTTCTTCTTTAGTCTTTTCTCATAGGCTTGTAAAGATCACATGAGTTGATCGATACTCATACTATCTGGATCTTTGAATCCTTAATGGCTACAACTATGTAGTCAAATTTAGAATCTAAAGACCTAAGTTTCTTATCAATTACTAGAGTGTCATTCAACTTTTCTCCATTCATCTTTAATTGGTTCACAATGGCCAATACTCTTGAAAAGTAATCAGATATTGATTCCGATTCGTTCATATGTAAAGCTTCAAACTCACCTCGAAGTGTTTGGAGTCAACCTTTTTTCACCTTTTCAACTCCTTTGTTGGGACTTTGCAAAATCTCCAATGCTTCCTTACTCGTAGTAGCACAAGTTACTTTCTCGAACATGCCTTCATCTAGGCTTGATAGATGAGGGTGAGCGACTTCTTGTCCTTCTTCCTTGCATCCTTCAAACTATCCCTTTGTGCTTGGGATAGAGTGACCTCATCCCGTTGCTCCGTGTAGCATTTCTCTACGATCTCCCATGCATCTTGCGACCTGAGCAATGCCTTCATCCTTATTCTCCAATTGTCGTAGTTATCCTTGTTGAGTTGAGGGACTTGAAAGGAATCATCCCACTTGCCATTTTTTACAAGGACTTTAGGGCTCTGATACCAGTTTGTTGGAGGAAAGTGATGTTTACTAACTTGGTTTGGCTAAGACTTAATAGAAAGGACAACACTAATAGGAAGAAGTAAATAAATAAAAAGAAACTTATACTTCTCAAACTTTAAAATTTTACACACTTGACTTTGACTTGTTTCAAAAGGGAGGGACTCTACCCCTTTATATAGGGTTTCCATGAAATTTCTAGACCAAACATTTTCCTAGAAACTTCTAGATTTCATATTTTCATGAGACTTCTAGACCACATATTTGGACTAGATATTTTTCTAGAATATTCTAGATAGAATTTCTAGAATCACATAATCTACTTAACACATTATCACNATGAAATTTCTAGACCAAACATTTTCCTAGAAACTTCTAGATTTCATATTTTCATGAGATTTCTAGACCACATATTTGGACTAGATATTTTTCTAGAATATTCTAGATAGAATTTCTAGAATCACATAATCTACTTAACACATTATCACATTTATGACCACATCTTTTACTTGGATATTTACATGGATCTTTCTAGAAAATGTTTCTAAAAATGTTAGATTTTGTTAGGCTTTTGAATTGGGCCTATAAGCAATATTCTTAAGCCAATATTACTTACTCCAAAATCAAGTTTACTTTCCAACAATATGTAAATTCCATTCACTAGACGTGCTGCTCCCTTAATATCACTTACTGATATGCCAACCATTAATTGCCTTAAATCTTCTCTAGTTTTGCCATACAAACTCTTATGTCTGCTGCTGTTGGTTTTTCTACTTCACCAACACTTCATTGTTACTCGGGTTTAGGCTGTTTTGTTGAAGGAAAGTCAATTTTTCTGTTTTCTTGCTAACTAGGAAGTCCTTTATGCAAACAGGTTGTGACAGTTGTGCATAGTTTGGTTATTTTATTCCACGTTGAAGCAGGATAGAAATTTGTTGCATTTGTGGAATCTTATTAAATGTTGAGAATGTTATTTGGTTTCGTAGAATGTTAAACCATTATTTTGGATCCTATCTCAATAAGCGAATAAGGGTTTGGAGGAGCTGACAGAATGCTAGTCCAGAAGCTCTAACTTGGAGAAGCTGTAGTGATATTATTAGTTATGGAACAGAATCTCTTTCAGGCTTTTGGTCAATGTCAATAGTTATGGCAATGTATGTCTGCATTGTGCTTTGTATCTAGATATATCACCAAAAGCAGGCTCAAGTTTCATTCATGTTAGTAGTTCTGTCTCAAAAAATGTCTACAGCTTCCAGAATTCGCTTTACAGTTTTGATCTCGTTATCGCTTTTGTATGTCATGGACTCCAGTTGGCCTTAGTTGAATAATATGATCACTAGATAGCATTCCAGCATGTTATGTTATTTCCTGAATGGAAAAATGATTAAACCCTAAAAGTGAAGTTATGAAACTTCACGAATCTGTTTGCCTAGAAAAGGTAAAAGTTACATGAAAAAACGTTTGTTTTAAGCATTTTTGGATAATCTACTATTTTCTTACTTCTAAGTAAAAGAATTTATTTATATTGGAAGTAACTTACCTTAATGTCAAAATAAGCAAGTTATTTGCGACTTTGACCACTAAAAAGGTTTAGTTATCTTGAAACTCATTTACTATAATCCTACTGCAAGGAAACTTTTCTAGCTTAGCCAAACACGCTCTTTAACACTAAAATCTGATATCTCATAATAAGGAAATTAGACTAACTTGGAAAACAATAAAAGTCTAGGGGTTAAAGAATTATCGAGAATTCACTAGAGATTCTTGAGAAGCAAGCAAAATTAAAATATAAAATAACGAAAATATCATAAAATTCTAGAATTCCTTAAGGACCAAAATAATGAAAAAAATAAGAATTTTCTAGAGACATGATACCAACTTTTGTATGTTATAAATAATGGTTGTCACTTCAATTGTTGAGTATAGAAGTCTAAAAGCATTGTCATTGTAAAAATCTCTTATTATTGTAAAATTATATTCAATTATCTTGTCCAATTTAAAATTACTCCCTACTATTTTTATCTTACAAAATATACTTCACATAAACCGCCAAACATTTCCAATCTAATTTACTTATTTATTCTACCAACTATAAAATATCATCAGTGGTATCAGAGCTTCGCTCGATTGATATTGGGCGCAAGCATATACTATGGTTTACGCTTTTCGTTCATCAATACCCATCCCAACATTTACTGGAGACAATTATGATTTCTGGTCCATCAAAATGAAGACCTATTTTTGTGCTCAAAATTTATGGGATGTCGTCAACGACGGGTATACTACTTTAGATGACATTTCCACTCTAACTGCTCCATAAAAAAAGGAACTTAAAGAGAACCAATAAAAAGATTCTCTAGCATTACTAGTTTACAAATGAGCTTGACAGACACTTATTATTTTGAGAATTATGGGAGCTAAAACGGCAAAAGAAGACTGGGATACGTTGAAGGAGGAGTTCTATAGCAGGGACAAGGTACGTACTAGTCGTCTTCAAACTTTACGAAGGAATTTTGAAAATCTAAAAATGAAAGATTCTAAAACCGCAAAAGATAATTATTCAAGAATAGATGAAATAGTAAATCAGCTAAGATCATATGGAGATGATGTTCCTAAAAAGAAAGTTGTTGGAAAATTTTAATTACTTGCACAGAAAAATATGATTCAATTATTACAGCTATTGAGGAGTCTAAAGATATAGATAAATTAACACCTGCAGAATTAATGAGTTCATTGGAATTTCATGAAAAAAGATTAGAAATGCGTTATGAAATTAAGAAATAAAACGCTTTTCAATCTAAAGTTAATATGCGGTTTCAGAAATCTAAAGAAGGGGGGAGAAAATTTTAAATTCTAAAAATAAAAAAACTCAAGGAAAAGAAATTAATGATAACGACAAATATCCTCCATGTGGCGTTTGTAAAATAAAAAGTCATTTGGAAAAAGATTGTTGGTTTAAAAGTAAACCACAATGTCGTAGCTGTAAAACATTTAGACATGGATATAGAAGGAAGTCTACTTTATGCCTCTACAATGATGTATCTGAAGAGAAATTAGTTACATGGTATCTAGAGAATGAATGCAGTAATCACATGACGAAAGATGAAAGTATTTTTTGCAATCTTGATAAAATAAACACAAAAATAAAAATTGGCGATGAATATTTCATAGAGGCAATAGGCAAAGGTACTATTGCTGTTGATACAAAAAAGGGCAAGAGATACATCATTGAAGTTCTCTTGGTCCCTACAACAGATCAAAATCTACTAAGTGTAGGTCAAATAATGGAAAAGGGATATACTTTACATTTTGAAGGAGATTCTTGCACGATCTATGACAAGAAAGATAAATCCATTGTAATTGCAAAAGTCAAAAAGGGGAAGAACAGATGCTTCCCAATCCAATGGAGATATGCAAATAATACGACAATGATGGCACAAGTGGACAAGTCATGGCCGTGGTACAGGAGATTTGGACACTTCCACTACCACAAGCTGAAGATCCTTCATCAAAAGAGCATGGTGAGAGATTTACCGGTCATAAAGGAGATTAAAGAAGTTCGCGAATGATGTTTCCTCGGAAAACAACACTGTCAACTATTTCAGTCCGAAAAATCTTGGAGAGCTAAAGAAGCGTTGGAGCTGATACATATAGATGTATGCGGTCCAATGCGTACTCCATCAAATGAGCTAAACAGGTATTTCATTCTCTTTATAAATTATTATACTAGAATTACATGGGTATACTTTTTGCGTGAGAAATCCCAAGTTTTTGAGTCTTTCAAACAGTTCAAAAGTTATGTTGAAAAGCAAAGTGATCGCAATATCAAGACAATCAGAAGCGACAGAGGTAAAGAATACACATCAAATGAATTTAACAAGTTTTGTAAAGATGAAGGAATAGAGCATCAACTCACTGTTCGATACGCACCTAAACAAAATGGCGTGTCAGAAAGAAAGAATAGAACACTAATGGAGACAGCTAGAGTTATGTTTAATGGAGAAAGATCTTCCAAAAACCTTCTGGGCAGAAGTAGTAAGCACTGCAGTTATTTAATCGATGTCCAACCAAAGCAATTCAAGACAAAACACCAGTTGAAGCATAGAGCAGACGAAAACCATCAACAAAGCATAGTTTTTTGCTACATCTGCTACACACACATTCCACAGGAAAAAAGAGGTAAACTCGACGTGATGACAGAAAAAGGAGTCTTCCTAAGTTATATCACTCATTCTAAAGGCTATCGAGTCTATAGCTTAAGAACAAAGAAGTTAATTATAAGTCGGGACATTAAGTTTGATGAAGATGCATCTTACAACTGGGAGACTAGTCAAGTAAAAAGAAAAGTTATCAGCATCCTAACACAACCACAAAAACAGGAGGGTGACGTCGAGGAGAACAATCAACCTGAGTTCCCACAGCAAGGAACAATATAGTACTCAATCTAAAGGCTATCGAGTCTATAGCTTAAGAACAAAGAAGTTAATTATAAGTCGGGACACTAAGTTTGATGAAGATGCATCTTACAACTGGGAGACTGGTCAAGTAGAAAGAAAAGTTATTAGCATCCTAACACAACCACAAAAACAGAATGGTGACGTCGAGGAGAACAATCAACCTGAGCCACAGCAAGCAACAATAGAAGAATCAGTTTACTCACTAGAATCATCGCCAAGAAAAACACGAAGATTATCAGAAACATATTAAAGCTGCAACTTGATAATCATTAAACCTGAAAGCTACGAAGCAGCTTCAAAACAACCAGAATGGAGAAAAGCTATGGATGAAGAAATAGAAGTGATCGAGAAAAACGATACTTGGGAGCTTGTAGATCTTCCTCGAGATAAAGAAGTCATAGAAGTTAAGTGGGTATACAAGAAAAGCTTAATGCTGATAGCTCGATCTAAAAACATAAAGCAAGACTAGTTGCCAAAGGATACTTACAGTAGTTTGGCATCGAATACACTGAGACATTTGCTCCAGTTGCACGTTTTGACACTATAAGGGCCCTAATTGCATTAGCCTCACAGAAGAAGTGAAAGATTTACAGCTTGACGTCAAATCGGCATTTCTTAATGGCTATCTTGAAGAAGAAATTTATGTTGAGCAACCTCAAGGGTAAGTGGTACAAGGTAAAGAAAATAATGTTCTCAAACTAAAGAAAGTGCTATATGGATTAAAGCAAGCTCCACGAGCGTGATGCACCAGAATCGACAACTACTTCACTAATCAAGGATTCAGGAGGAGCCTAAGTGAACCAACTCTATAAATCAAAAATCAAGATACAAATAATACATTTATAATTTCTTTATATGTTGATAATCCTCATCTATACAGGAAATGATGAAAATATGATCGAGAAATTCAAGAAAGACATGATGAAAACGTTTGAGATGACTGACCTAAGATTGATGGACTATTTTCTTGGGATGAGATAGTTCAATCTAAAGATGGGATCTTCATTGCTCAGAAGAAGTATACCACTAGTCTATTAAATAATTTCAAGATGAAAGGTTGCAAGATAATAGCTACACCCCTGGATTACAATAAATCAGTCAAAAAGGAAGATGGTATTCCAAAAGTAGACAGTTCACAATTTCGAAGTCTAATTGGAAGTTTACTCTATCTTATAGCTACAAGGCCAGACATTATGTATGCAACCAGCCTACTTTCAAGATTCATGTAGAATCCAAGTCAAGTTCACTGTGTAGCGCAAAGCGAATATTAAGATATCTCCAAGAAACAAAAGACTATGTAATATGGTATCGATCTATGCCTTGACTCAAGACAACATGGATATACTGACAACGATTGGGTAGGATCAGTATATGATATGAAAAGCAAATCAGGCTATGCATTCACACTTGGTTCTGGAATATTTTCATGGGCATCAAAGAAACAAGCAATCGTTGCACAATCATCAACTGAAGCAGAGTATATTACAGCACCAATGGAAACGAGTCCAGCTATATGGCTAAATCGCATACTTGAAGATATGGGAGAGCCACAAGATGAAGCTCATAAATTTAATTTGATAGCAAGTCTGTAATAGCAATGACCAAGAATTCCATATTTCATAGCAGAACCAAACACATTGGCATCAAGTATCACTTTATCAAGGAAGTTGAAGCAAACAAAGAGATAGAGCTCAAACATTGCAAGACTAAAGAATAATTTGTAGGTATATTTACGAAGGCGTTACCATGAGAAAAGTTTGAGTTACTATTGATAGCCCAAGAATAACTAATCAAGAGAGGGTGAATTGGTTTTACATTGCAAGACTAAAGAATAATTTGTAGATATATTTACGAAGGCGTTACCATGAGAAAAGTTTGAGTTACTATTGATAGCCCAAGAATAACTAATCAAGAGAGGGTGAATTGGTTTTTAAAACTTTTTCGAAGAATTAATATAAATTCAAGAAAGTAAAGATTAAATAGATTAATTCAAATAGTAAGCACAAATATAAAAGCGATAAGTAAAAGGGAGAGATGATGCAAATGATATAATTGTGGAGGTTCGATTCAAAGTAATGATCTACGTCCTCCCTTACCAAACTCTCCGGCATGAGCAAGGCTTTTTCACTATGTTGATTGACTTATGGTGTAATCTAACCTTTTACAACACTTCCGGTGACTTACAAAAAAGGAGCACCGATCCTTATACAATGTTGAGCTTTGTGGGACCTCAACATGACCCACACTATTGAGCTTTACGGGATCTCAATATGACACACACGGTGAATTATAACAAGGAGCACCGATCTTTATATAATGTTGATCTTTAAGGGATTTCAACACGACACAAAATTTATCAAAGTGATTTTACAATGAAATTCCTCTCTTGATAAATAATACAAACAAATTAGTACTAAAATAGGCTAACACTTCAATTAATTAGATTCAATCAATTAAAGTGCTTCAATTAGAAGCTGAAAAAATAAATACAATGTAGGTT